>ML786608.1:485515-511387 GCA_009831015.1 Picea engelmannii | reverse complement strand
ACCGTTAAATTTGACGTGAAAATTTTCGGCCGAATAATATTTCGGCCGAAAGTAATATTTGTTCGGCCGAAAAATTGCCGCTAGAAATTTTGGAGACCCGATTGTCACGAAAGTGTTACCCAGCTTCATGATTTTACCCCGGAATGAAATGAATAACAAATTGAATACAATAACACATAGATACAAATAACAACATATATCCAGTGAACAATAACTTCTATTAAATAAAGAAAATAGACTGAAACTGCAAAACTGAAACAACTTGCTCGAATGGTGGTAGTTATCTCCGAGAAGAGATGTAGCTGCTACATGCATCCGTTTGAGTAGAATGATTACAGTGAAGTTCCAGAGGACTTTTTAACATTACTCATGAATTCCAAAACCCTAGGAATCCAAAAACCTAACGCTCGGAGATGAAACGCCAAAATTTATGTGGGCCCCGATGGGTAAGTTGGTACCTCAACTTCTCGGGGTCGTAACTTTTGGATCGTAACTTTTGCATATGACCTCTGTTTTAGGCGTGTGATAGCTCATTGGAAAGGTCTTTTCAAGAACTACACATTATGCATTCAAACTCTGACTTTGTCTGGAGTTTAATTGTGGCAATAAATAAGAAAAACACTGTTTAGGGCCCCAAAACGACCCTAGAAGTACATAAATATGTACTGATATGAAAACTTCAAAATAAGCCACTTGGAATATGTGGACGACCACCACTATCCACCTGGATGTTGTGTAGGGCTTCAAGACAACCCCAAAAGTGCATAACCCACAAATACAAAGAAATGACATCATTACAGAGAAACGTGTTGAACTAAAAAACTATCAAGATGAGTCAGTTGGAATAGGTGGGTGGCCACCAATATCCACATGGATCATTTCACTTCTAGATATGTCAGCATCGATATTCTTGTGCTGAGCAAGTTTCATTGGGTTCAACTTTTAAAAAACAGACTAGTGATGATTTTGGCGACTTGAAGAAGAAAAAATCACTAATGCCCGTAGTTGTGTATGCAAAAGCAAAATTTCACATGTAGAATGGTCATTCTTTTAGGGAAAAAAGGGAATCTTCTGTCTAATTTGTATTCTTTCAAAATATTGCAATGTAAAAACTTAAAATATTATCAATGGGATGTTATGTCTTGGAAATAATCAAACAAGATTGGATAGAGACAATGTGTACCTTTTTTTTTATTAGGGTGGGAAAACTAATCATAACTCACTATGCAGTGGGTACAATTATTACTAGTTGCTATTAGTCAATGTAGGCTGCCTTTTCATCCTTATTCAAGGAAAGTGGGTAGACTTTCACTTCTGTCAGATACCTTTGAGTTTTGGATGGTTAACCTATATCCTTACCTACCAAAAAAAACCTAACTCTTAACCATGTACATGTATACCTTATGTAAAAATGGAAAATCAATTTCATCTTATTTTAATTTTTATAATCAATTTATATCTTATTTTATTATTTTAAGTGGTGATGGATGTCGATTTATACGAATGTAAATCTAGAGGGGGGTAGGGTATGTATACCTCCTTAGACTTTACCAAATAAATCGTTGGGCGGAGGGGGGTCCCTTGTCCCACAAACAAGGGGGTCTCATACACCGATTTGGTGTGACTTGGTCGTGACCTTAAAAATGAATTATTATTATTATTATTATAAATAGAGTTTTTGTAGGCCACTCGTTTATGACTATAAAGAATTGATTGATTTGTGATATGTTGATTGATTTCTCTCAAAAATATTTATGTTAATGTCATATTAAGTATATTTATATTAATGTTAGTATGTACAGTTGAAATTTTATGATAGTATTTTATGAAATTTTAGGATAGATTGGATAGTTTTTTTAATTCATTTAATAAGAGAATTTTTTTAATAACAATTAATTATTTATTATTGTTCTAAAATATATTAAATTTATATATAATTTCTTATAATATATTAAATAAAATAATATTATATATAATCATATAACTTTTTAGCTACCTATAATTTTTTTTTATATTATTATTTTAAAATTTATATATAATTTATTCATAATACATTAAATCAATTAATATTATATATAATTATATAACTTTTCAGCTACATATAACATTGTATATATCACTGACCGCAACAGTGAATACTACATAGTAAACTGCTTATTTCTGGCCTTTCGCAAACACCTGCGTGGCAGCGTCTATGTGCGAAAAGTACAGTTTTCCAAGTCCCCACTCCAGCAGCACTCAAAGTATTAAAGTACCATCACGCGAATTAGGCAAAGAATAGTACGCGGGCAACACTCAAAAGTCTTGAAGTAACCATCACGCGAATTATGTAAATAATAGTGACTTGAGTACAATAGTAACTTGGTCAGATTTCGAGGTCGTGGAGCCCACTGTATTATATGGGTTAGTCAAAAGGGTTTGAAAATAGAAGCAAAATATCTATAAATCTTATTTTAAGATTTTGTGTACATAGCATGTGATTTATGTCTAGCCCTTTCTCGGTGGATGTGTTGGATGGTGGTATAAACCAAATTGCTACAGAGTAAAGGATTAGTATTAGTTGGTTAAAAAAATTGACTTTAGAATTAACCACTGGTGTTATAGGTGGCTCTCTCTTGGAGGTAGATTGACTCTTATAAAGTTTGTGTTGGTTAACATATATGTTTACTGGTTCTCTGTAAAAAGAAAAATATCATTTGGTGGTTTGGGAAAAATTATCTTTTTCAAAGAAATGGGGGGTTGGGGCATAAAGAATCTCTCCTAGTTTAACATTTCCCTCCTTTTAAAAACTTTTGGCAAGGATTGTTTGATAGCAACTTATGGAGTGAAGTCCCTAGAGAAAAATATATAAAAAATGCTACAGTTGAGGATTGGTGTAGGAAGAAAATGAAAGTGAGATTCAACGCTTTGATTATCTAGAGAGGGTTTGCTAAACATTTGAGCTGGATTGGTAACTAGATAAGTTGGGAAGTGGGTAATGGAATAAATATCAGACTTGGGATAGATCCCTTTGTTGGTGGTGAAAGTTCATTTTTTCTTACAGAAGAGCTGAGATCCATCGTTGCAGCTAAAGGTACTCTTACATTGGGTCATATTCAAAAGGTTTATTCTCTTTCTTATTCTCCAATGTGGTTAAATGCATATGATCTACAACTTGATGGTAATTTAGCGTTGGAATGGACAAAGTTTATCAATGGTCTTAGACATGCAGGTATATCTTCGAGAAACTCTCCAGATAAAACTATATGGTCTTGGCATCCTTCAGGTCAGGTGTCTGCAAAGTATATATATGATGCTATTGTTTCTTGTTTCTATTCGGGCTCTAAAAAATGGTGGTATAAGCATATCTAGAAATGGAAAGTTTTGATTAAGATTCGATGTTTTATGTGGCTTGCGTTGGAAAACAAATTTTTGACATGGAATAATCTTATGAGGAGAGGAAAGATGGGCCCAAGAATTTGTATCTTTTTCTTCAATGCCGAAGAATCAATGGATCATTTATTTGTTTCCTGTAGGGTTTTGACTTTGATTTGGAATTCTCTAAAACAGGTTCTTCATTTCCCATATTCTTGGGGAAATCGCTCTTTGGATCAGAGTTTGTTTTCTTGGCAATCTAAGGCTTTATCTTTTAAAAATTTGCCAGCTTCTATTTGTTGGAACATATAGACAATGTGAAATGATTATCTTTTTCAAGGCTATCCAATTAACATTAACCTGTCTATTTCCAAAATTCTAAAAATGTACTGGGAGCACGTTGAAAAGAATCAGGTTTTAAAGTACAAGAGGATTAAGATGACAATTTTGCTAAATGATATTGTTATAGGGTTTTTTGATGGGGCTTCACAAAGTCAGAATTGTGGGGGAGGAGTTGTTTTAAAGCTGTCAACAAGCATATTTTCTTGTTAAGGATGGGTAGTGGATGTGCAACAAAAACCATAGCATAATTATTAGCTCTATGGATGCTAATTAGATTTTCAAATATTTTGGGGCTTCATCATCTACAGGTTCTGGGTGATTCAATGGTTATTGTGGAATGGGAAAATCTGAATTTTCTGATCAAACTGGTTGCTCTTCAATCATGGTGTGACAGATCTCGAGATCTCTTCTCTTTTTATGATTTTATCTCGTTCCAACATATATTCAGGGATCATAATGAGATTGTTGATAGGTTATCTAAGTAGGCCTTAGGTTCTTTGGAAGATATTTTTTTGTCATGGAATTTTTAGATAATAGGATGGTCTCCCAGGGAGACCTTTTCTTGTATTAAATCTTGTAATGTGGAGTCTGGGGCTGATTAAATATTTGTTGTATTTTTTAACCTTGTGCTAGACTGTCGATCTTGAAGTAGTGATTGTAGATGAGGACTAGTTTTTTGTGACTGCAATTTTCACGAGTTTTGGAATATCTTTTGATATTTTTTATGATTGTACAAGCAATGCTCACTTTGATTCATCTATGAATATCAAGGAGCAATTTTTTTTCGGGTGAAAAAAAAACAAAAAAAAAAAACTAGGGGTACATATGCCTATCCAGGTCTTACAGACGTATGCCCATTTACATGCAATCAATAATTTTTATAACTCCAAGGTAAATACATTTTTTTTCTTTCACGGTGACTGAACCATCACCGATCTTGTTGTTTCCTTGTTGTACGAGCAGATCCCCCATCTTGAGGTTCCATAACTCAAAGTTATTTTTGTTGTTGAATTTGTCCACCTCAAACTTTGAACTCTGCACTTTTTCCTTTAGCACAAAACCACCCAAAAACTAGAGCTTATATCACTAAGCTCTTTCTTATGGAATTTTTTTATTATTATTCAAGGTTGAACCCTTAAACATTATTTAAAAGGTTTAAAAAAATATATTTAATATTCAAAACCTTTTACCAAAACAAAAGAATTCCACCTCTTAAACAAAGATATCCACCCATATAAAAAATGATCCTTTATAAAATATATCTCCACTGATTTATTTATACAAGCCATCCTTTATAAAGTTTACCAAGGGTGATTCTCCATGTGCATAATAAAGTTTCCAACTCATGGGGTTTCACTTAATATTGGCGGCCTTCACAAGAGTTCACAGAGCGATATCTTATCCTCTTTACCAAAAAACGTCTGTCTTCTCATTTCGAAAGCTACCTCCAGCATGAGCATGAGATCCTAGGGTCTTCACCTCAGGGCCTACTCGACTTCGAATCGACACAAAAAAAACCTCATCAAACTCTACCTTACGACCTCCTCTGCAGTCAGTCGGCCCTTCACAAACCCTCGTCGACCTTCACACCTCACAGTCTTCTCTACAAACATTTGGACTAGCTCTATCTATGTGTCGGTTGGAACGGGGGAATGATGGAAACGCCTATACACACTTTTATCCGCCTCTTCCACCAGGAACAACTCTTCCTAACTCACGAAGGATTTCTGTCTTATGCATGGGGGAGAACACACAGTTCTGCGTGCAACCAAAGCAACCCACTACTCTCCTTGGATTTTAGAAAAAACCTCTATGGGGTGGCTTTGCTCCTCTTCTTCTTTCCACAGACCAAACACCTTTTCTTTGATAATACTTGTTGGGAAGTTGAAGCATAACACAACAAGATTCAGTGGAAAATAAATAAAACCAACAATAATCAATCACACAATGAACACAATGATTTACGTGGTAAAACCATTTAAAGGGAAACATCCATGGGGAAATGATAATGGGTATTCTTATTGATCAAAGGAGAATTACAACATCCAAACATAGGATTACAAACCTCAGACACTTCCTGCATTTTCCTCTATGAGTATGCATAGATATATAACATGTATCACACAGTTACACAAACTGATCAAAAACTGATCAAACAATTACACAAACTGATCACTTTAGTGTGCACACATGCATATTCTGTTTTTAGTTGATTTGGTTCAACTAACTGCAAAATACCGAAACTTAAGAAATATGATCAGTATGGAAAATTGGTTGACATGTTTCAACATTACAAACTATGATCTCACCACCATCACTTCTGCTTTCCCTCTTCAACTGACCTACACTTTAACATTTTCATCAACCATGAAGCGTCTTTGGTCTTCTTTCTTGTATAGAGTCGTTCACATACTAGCCATCTCCATGCTTGGAATCTCCACGTACAAATTGTTAGAGTAGTTGATTCTAGTTCAACTTTGCGCTCACACATTGATTTGACTAGGCTCAATATGCATGTGTTACAAAACGCCAAACACTATCAAGAACATGTTTCAATTCCACAAAGACAACCAAGAAACTAGTAACGTTTTGATTTGATTTTGTGGACCCGAGTTAGTGAAGCAATAGTCGGCTTGCTCTTACTTTTCATGAACATAGATTTCAAATATCACCATTGGTGGAGTATCGATCATCACAGGTCTCCTTCTATGGAAGTCTGGACATCATGGCCTTTGACATGACATACAAAAACGACCTCCACGACGATAAGAGTTCAACCAAGTGATTGATTCTTGTGAATAGCTCAACAACGCTCCTCCGCTATTAGGGCTCCTCTCTTTCCATGACTTCAAAGTTGTTGACAACGACGCCATAACATCATGCACTATTGCACAATCGTCGATCATTTCTCAAGTGTGGCTTCAATAGCATATGCGTAGTTGAGACCAACTTGTCACATGTGCCTTGTTTTTGTGTATGCCTCCGTTCTGGTAGCATCATTCACAATTTCCATGTGCGATTTAGTATTATATTTTCCTTCTCTTAACGTCTTGCGCAACGACGCTTCTCTTCTCAATCCATGACATACACCTCTCTAATATTCAAACTGTTCATTCCAAATTTCCAATCGAGGTGAATATACTTCAAATCATAGTCTCAATGGTTAAGTTGAACACAAAACATCAAATATTTGAGGTCCCCACACCTAATTCCTTGCCATTAGGGTTGGAAATGTGGCAAGCCTAGTGAATCATGTTCCATAGATGATGGAGACACTCATGTTACCATTCTCCATGTATTTTTGTCCTTGAAGACTACTAATTCTACCCCCTCTATTATGACTTGACCCCACATATCTCCTTTGTCATTCACCATGCCCATGCTAACAATGTGAATTTCCTTATGTCATGGCTTCTCTCTTAGGTACTAGCAGGACAACTAGAAATCCACAGGCACTTGAAAGACTTTTTTGAGTCAAAGGATCACACAAAATGGAAATCCAGTGCATTCATTCTTCTGGATGATCCTACTCTCTTATTTTCCAATGCAGGTATGAACTAGTTCAAGCCTATTTTCTTTTGAACAATACATCCAAGTACCCCATTGGGGAAACTGAAGTGAGCTTGCAACACACAGAAAATGGTATTTCCATGCGTCGCCTAATTGTAGGGTTTTTTGCACCTGTAATGGCCTTGGCTACATACTCTCATGAACAAACGTGGTCACACAAAATCATTACTGTACTTTCTACATGTCCCTGGGCTCTCCAGTGAGGGATTTACGCTGCTATGATATCATATTAAAACCGGAGAGGAGAGATTATTACACACAAGGATGGGTTGAATGCTCAATTGAAGAAATGAAATGATACATATAAATATATGAAACATTGTTTTAAATAAGCAAATTGCGTTGATCACATAATCACCTAGTTGAGAGAATATCTCAATTACACACCAAAATAAGAGCAAACTTAGTGAACCAATCTTCTCAAATCCAACTAAGTAACAATCTCCTAAATAATAAACTAAGATAAACACTATCTCTATCTCTCTCTCTCTCCCTCTCTCCCTCTCTCTCTATATATGAGTGTAATAGAAATCTATTTTTTTTCAAATTTTAGTTTTGATTATTATATTAGTTAAGAAGATTTAATTTTGATTATTATATTAGTTTTTAAAAGTGTCAAAAGTTACCCTAACTTAGTTGCTAATAAAAAAAATCATCACTTGTTACTATTTGCAAATTTACGTTGACTCATCACTATTATTGAAAAAATCCATACCACTTGAAATTACTCTAAGAAGCCAATATTTCTTTATCTTGTGCTCACCAGTAAGACTACCTTTAATGCGATTATATATTTTTTAGTAATATTTAGTATTAAACCTATACATGAAACCAAATACCACTCCTAATAACAATTTAATTTTTAAACTTATAATTCAACTTAATAATATATATTTATATTTATTCTATTTTCAACTTAATTTTGAATATGAATAATTCTGTCAATTCCCGCTAGCTCAATCGATTAAGGTTTGGGTTTTGTTTGCTAGGAGACCCAAGTTCAATACCCTTACGGTGTGTTTAGTCAGGAGGAGACACCCAAAAATACAACCATGTTATGGGTTGGTGTGGCCTAGGCCGAGTGTGATCCCCAGGATGGTGAAGGAAGTGGAGATTGGTTTAATTATGGTCCTAGGAGATATATATGGCTCGATGGTGTATGGGACTTTAACTACCATTTTGTGAAATGATCCCTCACATCATGCAATTTTATGGGATGATGATTTGTATCTCGGTGAAGGAATTATCAACCTGAGGATGTCAATTGTAGGGGGGGATTAATTTTGTCTTGCAGGGAGATGATGATTGCATCAAACAAGATCGAGTTTAGTGAACGCACCAGGGGTATGCACAAACCAGTCTCCAGGTACCCTCCATAATTTTCTGTTACTATTAATATATCTAGGTGTGGGGATTAAAAGTGTTATAGGGTGATACTATTAAGACTTCGATTTTCCTCATTCTAGGAAAAATTTGAGTAACCTTGAGTTGTTGGGAAAGGTATTGGGTGGCTAGTCAAGTTATCTGAGTGGCATTGTTGTCCTGGGAAGTCTGATAGATAACTGATGAATTTTCCTCTTCAATTTTTCTGTCATTTGGCCTATTATCCCTCCCAAACCATTCACAACCACCATGACCATGAGAAACAATCCTTTGGTAGGGGAAAATGGGAAAAGGAATCCTAGGGCATGTACCTTTAAGGCCACTATCCCTGATGACCATAGGTATGTCATCCGAGAAGAAAATGAATCCCAAGGTGTGTCTTATTTCTATGGGTCCAAGTTCTTTGAGACAATCAACGTAGAGTTAAAGGGTATGGAAGAAAGTATCCAGGATAGAAGAGAAAATCTATTTAGTGAACACAATCAAGTTGAGTTTGAGGGGTGGGTTCAGGACCTTGGGTTTTCTAGACCCGGGATACAAAATTCTTTTGAATTACTGAAACATATTGGATAATTAAGGCCCTTGTCACCCATGTCATGGAGGAGAGGCACCTGCAACGACAAGATATCCTGCATAAAATTGACTTGATGGATGGAAAATTTAATATGATTTAAAAAACTATTTTTGGGATTAAAATTGTTATTTTTTAGGTTTCTTAGTGAAGACACTAAAGCTATGGCATCGAATGTAGACTCCCCTTAGTTGGTAGGAACAAAGTCCAATCCCATTTTCCTAGAAGAAGACCCCAACCTGATAGTAAATCTAAGGAGGACCTTATGGACGTTAAGGAACCAAAAGGTTAACCTCGGGAAGAGAGTTTCTTGTCTCCCTCTTATTAACTCCAAAACGTAGTTATGTTATCTAGTTTTGATTACAAGATATTTGTTGGAAGTAAAAGAAATAATATCTTTTTTTTTTAATTGAACATTAAACTAATAAATTTTTATATCATGAACAATTATACTCTCTTTTAGTTTATGGAGATCTTAGTTTTCCTTATGGAAGATCTCCATCTAAACTATATGCACTCTTTTTTATAATAAAAATATTATACATAGATAGTTTTTCCTCTCCCTCCCTCACACTCCCAATCCCAATTCCATGATTAAGTCATAGCTCATGATAGTTTTGTATCTCCTGATCCCAATCCCATGATTCAATAAAGTCATAGCTCATGAATATGTTGTAATAGAGATTCGAGTTGAATTCTAATTTAACAAGTGCTACATGGCAATGTAGTCTCTGCCTAAAAGTTAATTTACCTGCAAAATTAAAAGTTAATTTGTTGAGTTAATTAAAAGTAAATTAAAATTTAATTTACATGGAACAACTTAATTGTTGGTACAATTATTTGGTGATACCACCTTGGATAGAATTTGTAGAAATCAATGTGAAGAGAGTTGAACCAAGAAGATGGAAGAATGTAGAATTAATGATATCTATCCAATAATATTAATATTAAATATCATATTCATTATTAATATGTGATAATGTTTTGTTAAATTTTATTTAATTAATTATTCATATTTATTTTTATTTTTCATTTCTCATGTCCGGCCTGTTCCATGATATACATCTTGCACCCAACACTTCCGTCATATACATTTTGCACCCAACAATTCTGTGATACACATTTTGCAACACTTCCATCATTTGCAATTTGACCTCGGACCACTGGAACTCGCAAGCGCTTCACTATACCCAGGTTCACAACTTTCGAAAAAATGACCTTTCGGAAAAACAACTAAGTAACGAGAAAGATAAAGTTCATGGAAAAGAGAAACTAAAAAATTGGTCAAGTATAGAAGATGAAAAATATAAATACACATAAAACTATATATATTAAACTATTGCACCAAAGGAAATGAAATGCACGTATAAATATATAGTAGAATAAAATAGTGTGACAGGGTGAGCTGGTTGGCTGAGTCCTACAACAATATGAGATTTAGTAATTTATAGAATATTACACATTGTACCAAGATTTATAGTAATTTATATAATGATATAACACTTTTTACTTAAAGAATAGTATAAACAATTATTTAACTTTTATTCAATATTATTTTTAATGTTTTTAAATGTAAATTTAGAATTTTCGAATTTTGATTTTGTTTATGATAATAAAGGTTTGTACCTACAAATTGATCATTCTTGACTCTAGACTTAAAATGGATATATACTTGTATATACTATTTTATATTAATATTAATAAATAAACCAAAAAGTAAAATTAATGATATTTATCCTATAATATTAATATTAAATATTGTATTCATTATTAATATGTGATAATGTTTTGTTAAATTTTATTTAATTAATTATTCATATTTATTTTTATTTTTCATTCTTCATGTCCTCGAGTAATTTATAGTATTACCAATAGGACCGAGAATGTACCAAGATTTATAGTAATTTATATAATGCTATAACACTTTTTACTTAAAAATTAGTATAAACAATTATTTAAATTTTATTCAATATTGTTTTTAATGTTTTAAAATGTAAATTTGGAATTTCTAAATTTTGATTTTGTTTATGATAATAAAGGTTTGTATCTAAAAATTGTTAAAATTTATATATACTTGTATATACTATTTTATATTAATATTAAAAAATAAACTATAAAGTAAAATTAATGATATCTATTCTATAATATTAATATTAAATATTGTATTTAGTATTAATATGTGATAATGTTTTGTTAAATTTTATTCAATTAATTATTCACATTTATTTTTGTTTTCATTTTTCATGTCCAACATGTTCCGTGATATACATTTTGCAAACAATTTGGGATTCGCGGGTTGACATTTATATTCATGCTTATGTATCATGAGTCCTACGGACCTCAACATGAGATTTAGTAATTTATACAATATTATAACATCGTACCAAGATTTATAGTAATTTATATAATGCTATAACACTTTTTACTTAAAGAATAGTATAAACAATTATTTAAATTTTATTCAAAATTATTTTTAATATTTTTAAATGTAAATTTAGAATTTTGAAATTTTGATTTTGTTTATGATAATAAAGATTTGTACCTAGAAATTGATCATTCTTCACTATAGAGTTCAAATGGATATATACTTGTATATACTATTTTATATTAATATTAATAAATAAACTATAAAGTAAAATTAATGATATCTATCCTATAATATTAATAATAAACATGGTATTCATTATTAATATGTGGTAATGTTTTATTAAATTTTATTTAATTAATTATTCACATTTATTTTTATTTTTCATTTTTCCTGTCTAGAGTGTTCGATGATATACATTTTGCACCACACTTTGGTCATATACATTTTGCACCCAACAATTACGAGTCGCTGGTTCACATTTATGGTCATGCTTATGTATCACGAGTCTCACTTACCGCAACATACCATTTAATAATTTATAGAATATTATAACATTGTACCAAGATTTATAGTAATTTGTATAATGCTATAACATTTTTTACTTAAATAATAGTATAAACAATTATTTAAATTTTATTCAATATTATTTTTAATGTAAATTTGGAATTTTGATTTTGTTTATGATAATAAAGGTTTGTATCTACAAATTGATCATTCTTGACTCTAGAGTTAAAATGAATATATACTTGTATATACTATTTTATATTAATATTAATAAATAAACTATAAAGTAAAATTAATGATATCCATCCTATAATATTAATACTAAATATAGTATTGTCCCCGAGGTGTAGGACAGTCGGTGACGGAGTGTGTTGTTAAGCCACTCTGTGATGTTAAAGTCAACGGTTCGAAACCTGCGGGGACAAAAAATTCAACCATGTTAAGGGTTGGTGTGGCTCAGGCCGGGTGCGATCCCCGGGTGATTTTGACGGCTTAGATGCCCCTGAGTCACGGTTTCTCAAGCCACAGGCCCGGGTGATTTTGACGGCTTAGATGCCCCTGAGTCGCGGTTTCTCAAGCCACAGGTTAATCGCGTGCCCAACAGGTCCCGCACAAATTAACAAACAAAAAAAAAATACTAAATATAGTATTCATTATTAATGTGGTAATGTTTTGTTAAATTTTATTTAATTAATTATTCATTTCTCATGTTCCGCCTGTTAATGATATACATCTTGCACCAACACTTCCGTCATATACATTTTGCACCCAACAATTTGAGACTAGCTGGTTGACGGACTCGATGGTTCACATTTATAGTCATGCTTATGTATCACTAGTCCAACCGATCACAACATGACATTTAATAATTTATAGAATATTATAACAATGTACCAAGATTTATAGTAATTTATATAATGCCATAACACTTTTTACTTAAAGAATAGTATAAACAATTAATTAAACTTTATTCAATATTATTTTTAATGTTTTTAAATGTAAATTTTGAATTTTGAAATTTTAATTTTGTTTATGATAATAAAGATTAAAATGGATATATACCTGTATATACTATTTTATATTAATAGTAATAAATAAACTATGATGTAAAATTAATGATATCTATCCTATAATATTAATATTAAATGTTTTGTTAAATTTTATTCAATTAATTATTCATATTTATTTTTATTTTTAATTTTTCATGTCCAACTTGTTCCATGATATACATTTTGCATCCAACACTTCCCTCATATATATATTTGCACCAAAAATTCTAGACTCCTAGGTTCACATTTATAGTCATGCTTATGTATCTGACCAATCACAACATGAGATTTAGTAATTTATAGAATATTATAACATTGTACCAAGATTTATAGTAATTTATATAATGTTATAACATTTTTTTACTTAAAGAAGAGTATAAACAATTATTTAAATTTTATTCAATGTTATAATAAAGGTTTGTACCTAGTCCCCGAGGTGTAAGATGAGATAGTCTGTGAGAGAGTGTGCTCTTAAGGTGCTCCAGCTTGGACCAAAAATCCAGCCATGTTAAGGGTTGGTGTGGCTCAGGCCGGGTGCGATCACGGGTGATTTTGATGGCTTAGATACCCCTGAGTCGCGGTTTCTTAGTAACAAATTAGTCCCACATGTCACTGACAAACTAACAAAAAAAAGAAGAAGGTTTGTACCTAGGAATTGATCCTTCTTGACTCTAGAGTTAAAATGGATATATACTTGTATATACTATTTTATATTAAGATTAATAAATAAACTATAAATTAAATTTATGATATCTATCCTATAATATTAATATTAAATATTGTATTCATTATAATATGTGATAATGTTTTGTTAAATTTTATTCAATTAATTATTTACATTTATTTTTATTTTTCATTTTTCATGTCTAGCATGTGTTCCATGCCCAGACAGACTGCAACATGAGATTTAGTAATTTATAGAATATTATAACATTGTACCAAGATTTATAGTAATTTTTATAATGCTATAACACTTTTTACTTAAAAAATAGTATAAACAATTATTTAAATTTTATTCAATATTATTTTTAATGTTTTTAAATGTAAATCTAGAATTTTGGAATTTTGATTTTGTTTATGATAACAAATGTTTGTACCTAGAAATTGATCCTTCTTGACTCTGGAGTTAAAATGGATATATACTTGTTTATACTATTTAATATTAATATTAATAAATAAACTATAAATTAAATTTATGATATATATCATATCATATTAATATTAAATATCTTATTCATTATTAATATATGATAATGTTTTGTTAAATTTTATTCAATTAATTATTCAAATTTATTTTTATTTTTCATTTTTGATGTCTAGCGTGATATACATTTTGCATCCAACAATTGCACATTTTGCACCCAACACTTTTTGCACCTAACAATTACAGAGTCGCGGGTTCACATTTATAGCATGCTTATTTATCACGACAGATCACAACATGAGATTTAGTAATTTATAGAATATTATAACATTGTACCAAGATTTATAGTAATTTATATAATGCTATAACACTTTTTACTTAAAGAATAATATAAACAATTATTTAAATTTTATTCAATGGTATTTTTAATGTTTTTAAATTTAAATTTGGAATTTTGGAATTTTGATTTTGTTTTTGTTTATGATAATAAAGGTTCGTATCTAGAAATTGATCCTTCTTGACTCAAGAGTTAAAATAGATATATATTTGTATATACTATTTTATATTAATATTAATAAATAAACTATAAATTAAATTTATGATCTCTATCCTGATATTAATATGTCATAATGTTTTTTTTTATTTATTCAATTAATTATTCAAATTTATTTTTATTTTTCATGTCTTGTTCTGTGATATACATTTTGCACCCAACAATTACGGAGTCGCGGGTTCACATTTATAGTCATGGTTATGTATCACGAATTGACCACAACATGAGATTTAATAATTTATAGAATATTATAACATTGTACCAAAATTTATAGTAATTTATATAATGCTATAACACTTTTTATTTAAAGAATAGTATAAACAATTATTTAAATTTTATTCAATATTATTTTTAATGTTTTTAAATGTAAATTTGATATTTTGGAATTTTGATTTTGTTTATGATAATAAAGGTTTGTACCCAGAAATTGATCCTTCTTGACTTTAGAGTTAAAATGGATATATACTTGTATATACTATTTTATATTAATATTAATAAATAAATTATAAATTAAAATTAACTATATCTATCCTATAATATTAATATTAAATATCGTATTGTTAATATTTCTCAATGTGAATAAAACAAGGTTATTCAACATGGAGGGTGAGGATCTAGGTGCTAGGGTTAGGGTTGCTTCTGACCTGGTGCACCACGTCGCCCCATAGGGGCACAATGATTTCGAGTGAGGGAGGGCTGAGAGGCCCTTCCTACAGTGACGCAACTGCACAAGAAAAAAACAGAGCAGGCTCCAGGCGCCCAACCTTCGAACCTCCCCTAGATCTTAGATCGCAGCTCATATCTGAGGGTACATTCAAAGATCGAGAGATGGATATTAATTCAGGGAAAGCTCCAGCCACGACAAGTACGGTTCGACCTTGGACACCAAGAAAATGCATCCCCCAAGCACCACAAGCCCCGAAATACATTGTAAGCACAACCCAGATTGAGGAATAGAAGCAATACATGAGAGACTATGCTTTAATTGACAAATTTTTAGGGCTCTGGCCCTCAGAAAAGGAACTGGTGAAATGGATATATCAATGGTGGAAGCCCAAAGGTCACTTTGATCTGCAGCTGGGCTCCAAGGGATTTTTCACCACAATCCTGCATAGCTTAGAAGACAGGAATCGTATCTTCAATGGTGGCCCGTATTTCTTTAATTCGACGGGTCTCTTGATGAGATTTTGGACAGAAACATTTATCCCCGAATCAGAGGACTTTGCACACGCCCCAGTTTGGTTAAGACTATATTCCTTACCGCAGGAGTTCTGGCTAGAAGAGGTCCTGGCGGGCATAGGAAATACCATTGGAGTGTATGTAAAATATTTGGAGGCCACCAAGAAACGAAGGTATACCTCCTACGCACACATATGTGTCTATATGAACATTGAAAATCTGCTACCAGGATCTATCGCTCTGGAATACCAGGATGAGGACTAGATGCAAACCATCGACTATGAACACATTCCGTTTAGATGTCAAAAATTCCATGAGCACAAGAACCTATTCAGGGACTGTCCCCTCAACACTCCTAGAAAAGAGGGAAACACATAAGAAAAAAAATATAAAGAAGGTTTTATACCGACGATGGGAAAGTGCAGACAAGGCGACAAGTGGCCAGCCGCCCAACCCATCAAGGAGCTGACCACGAGCAACCAATTTGATATTTTGCAGCGACAACCAGAGGGCATTGAAGCCTCACAAGCCCCACCCTCAGAGAAAACACCCCACAATCCGACGAAAGGGAAAGCACGGGAAACCCTAGGTCAACCCCAAAGCATCCCTACAACCAACTCCACTGCTGCAACCCTGGACCCCTCAAAGGAAGAAGACAAAGACGTGAAAATGGAACTAGATGAGAAAGATCTAGCAGGAGTAGACCTGGAGCATCTGGAACATGCCTACAGGCATCACAAAATATATACCATCCCCCCTGAGCAATTGAGAAAAGTGCACAAGATCTTCCTCAACTCCTTATCCAACTCTATAGCCAGATCTAGTGCAAGCTTAGGAATCCAGGGAAACACACAGAAAGAACAACGCAAATCTCAGAAAAATGAAAATAAAAGAGGGAGGAAATATGCCAACAAGATCATCTAGGAGATAGGACACTTCATGGTTAACTCAGGTCAGATACATTTGATATTTGACAATTTCCCACCCCTCCCCCCTCCCTCCTCATCATGAATATCATCTCCTGGAATATAAGGGGACTCAACAGTCGTAGTAAATAGAGGTTACTACAGGATATGATCATTGCAGAAAAACCAGACATAATGCTGCTTCAAGAAAAAAAATGTGCCATAGAGGAGATGGACAAGATCCTGCCTAGCTGTTGGAAGCAAGGGCAAGGCATCTATACAATGGCCATGGGTGCAACAAGTGAGTTGGCTCTCCTTTCGAACCCAAACTCAGTCACTTTGGAAAACTTCTTCACAACCAAATGGTCCATCTCAACAGCCTACCGACTCATCAGCTCCAGCAAGCCAGGATATCTAACCAATGTCTATGGACCAGCCAACTAAAGGGACAGACATGCCTTCCTTCGCAACCTAGAGAATCAATCCACTTTAACCGCAGGGAACAGATGGATACTGGGTGGGGATTTTAACATGATCTGCAACCTGGATGAAAAAAGAGGAGGAATGCGTCATCTTGAAGCAGATTTAGAGGAATTTCAGTGCCTAATCAACAACCTAGACCTTGTGGACCCAGACACCTCCAATGGCACCTTTACCTGGACAAATCATAGAACAAGATCTTACCAAATATCCTGTAGACTGGATCATTTCCTCCTCTTGGACTCTCTCATGTTGGAGGGTACAACTTTGGAAGCCAACATCCTTGACTTCCACGGATTTGATCATTGGCCCATCCAACTCTGGCTGGACATCCCGACAACTCCAGGGCGAAAACCCTTCAAACTAGAGCAGTTCTGGCTCAACCACCCTGAATTCTAGCAGAACGCTCACGCTTGGTGGACGAAGGCTGTTGTGTCCAATGTCTTCAATATGTACAAGTTTCAGCAGAAACTCAAGAACTTTAAAAAAAAAATCAAATCTTGGATCAAACAAACTTTCGACAACATCTTTGAGGCCCAAAGACAACTAACAGAAGAAATGAATACCGTTCAAAGCCAAATCTGGGATACGGGTCTATCTGAACACCTCAAGTTATAGGAAGAGGCACTAAGCCACAATATGGAGGAAAGAAAAGCCCAAGAAGAAATGTTGTGGAGGCAAAAGTATCGCATCCAATGGCTCAAAGAGGGTGATAGAAACACCAAGTTTTTCCATAGGTCCACCATCCAAAGAAGGCATGCTAATTGTATCACTTAGCTTATCTTATATAATGGGAAAACCCTGCACACCCATGAGGAGATGGAAGAAGATTTGGTCACCTACTATCAAAACCTCTTATCGGAGCCCAAAAGGACAAAACTCAAGCTATCGCCCAGATCATGCAGCACATACCCTCCTTAGTCTCGGAGGAACAAAACACAGCCCTGGTTCGACCCATCATTATTGAAGAAATTGACCAGGCTCTCCAAGATACCCCCAAGGGAAAATCCCCAGGGCCAGATCGCTTCACTTCATATTTCTTCCACCACTACTAGCCAATTCTCAGAGAGGAATTTTGGGAGACAATTGAAGACTCCATACTTTCAGGTCAAGTCCTTTCGGCCCTTAATGCCACTTTCATTACCCTCATCCCTAAAGAAGAGCGTGTAAGCCATCCTAAGCAGTTCTGACCGATCTCCATCTGCAACGTCATCTACAATCTCCTAACCAAGGTGATAGGAAGGCGACTCAAGTATCTCCTTCCCTTCATCATCTCGTTAGAACAATCAGGGTATGTGGAGGGTAGACAGATCTTGGACAACATCATCCTCACTCATGAAGTCATCCACTCTCTTCAGAAGACCCGAACTCCAGGTATGCTCTTAAAATTGGACCTATCCAAATATTTTGATAAGTTAAGTTGGGACTATATGCATGCGATGCTTCTCGCCTTTGGTTTTGACCCCTCCTGGATTGACTAGATCTTGAACCTCACCTCCTTGACCTTATTTTCAATCCTTTTCAATGGAGTTCCTTCTCGCCCTTTCTCCCCCACTAGAGGAATCAGACAGGGGGATCCCCTTTCCCCTTTCCTCTTCATCATATTGGCAGAAGGCCTCAGTCGCTCCATTCAGGCTGTGGTAGCAAACAATACGATAAAAGGGCTGCCCCTGCATGACATCAACCCCCTGATCTCACACAACCAATTTGTGGACGATACTCTAATGATGGGCTCCCCCATAGTCCAAGAGTCCCACACCTTCCTTTCTATCATCCACACCTTCTGTGAGGCCTCAGGGATGGACATAAATAAGGACAAATCCCAGATCTTGTTTTTCAGCACTCCCTTGCCAATTCAGATCCACATCTCAGATATCCTGGGTTTCACTCGAAGCTCCCTTCTGTCCAAGTATCTTGACATGCCCCTCCTAGATAGATCCCTTAGAAACAACTCCTGGGAAAGCCTCCTCACTTCCTTTTCAAAAATAATTTCCTCCTGGACCTATCGAGCTCTCAACCTCCACAGTCGCCTGATCCTCCTCAAATCAGTCCTACAAGCTCTACCTGTCTATAATTTCTCTGCTCTTGTAGCCCCAAACTACATCCTCAATTCCATCAAATCCTTGCAAAGAAAATTTCTCTGGTAGGGGCTCAAAGAGGGGAAGAAATTCGATTTGATCAGCTGGGAAAAGATTTGTAGACCTAATATTCAAGGGGGTCTGGGAATCAGAGATCCCTCAATTTTAAATAAAGTACTCAGTGCCAAGATCTGGTGGAGATGGATAAAGAGACCTCCAGACCTATGGGCTAGGCTTTGGCGAAGGAAGTATACTCCCAATGCAACATAAAAAAGCCTCATTTGCTGGAACGAAGATACCTCGGGATCCTTGATTTGGACAACTTCTAGGAAAAATCGCCACCTGGTAGTCAATCACACTTTCTGGGAAATCCAAAATGGTCAGACAACCCTCTTCTGGAATGATTCATGGAAACAACTCCCGGTTTTAGCGCAAGAGGATTGGGCCGTTACCTTATTCCCCTCAGCAACACAAGAAAGACTGAAAAGAGTGGCAGATTATTGGAGGCTCAAGCCCACAAATGCCACCTGGAGATGCTTGAAGTCCAATAAAGATGACCTACACGTAGAAGCATAGGTGGACCTTCAACCCTGGAACACCATGATCAATGAACATAAAATTCCTATCTTGTAAGGTGAGGAAATCCTATGATGGGGAAGCTCTCCAAGGGGTACTTTAACATCCAAGAGGCCTACGCCATAAAGGCCAATCTCAATCCCCCTCCCCCAAGGGAAGTTTGTTGCAAAATCTGGTCTCTGAAACACTGGCCAAAAATTAGCATCTTCCTTGGGTTGTTGGCACACAAAAGCATTCTCACCTAGGATAATCTAACCAAAAGGGGATTTACATGACCATCCATTTGCCATCTTTGCCTGGCAGAGGCAGAGACCATGAATCACCTTCTTAACACCTTCCCCTACAATGCTAAAGTTTGGGATCATTTTTCTACCATTATGCGCACTTCGAATTGTAAAAGAGACATCATAAGCAACACCATCGAAGAATGGAGAGATGTGGATTTTCAGTCATTGATCCTAAATCACATCTGGCAGTTTCTCCCTGGTTTCATCCTTTGGCAACTTTGGAAGGAAAGAAATCAAAGAATCTTCAGGAATACCTAGAGTAATTGGCATCATAGCTGGACCCAGATTTGTCACAACATAACATAAACAATCAGCTTGCAACAATGGTCTGAGGTGGACTTAATCTGCTCCACCTAGGAACAAAGCATTATGAATAACTGGAAACTCATCAAAAATCAAATTATGTTCCCTCCTTCTCATCCTCCTCCTCGAGGGGAAAGTCCCTCCCATTGGTCCCCCCCCTCCACTGGACTTTATCAAGCTAAAATTTGATGGAGCTTCCAAAGGGAACTCGAGAGCAGTAGCTTTTGGTGTGGTGTTTCAAAATCCTCAAGGGAACATCCTCCTCCTCACCGCGGGAAATTTAGGCCATATCACGAACAATGCAGCATAACTCTGGAGTCTAACAAGAGGGATAGAATTATCCACATAACAAAACTACAACAAACTCATAGTGGAAGGATATTCTCAAGTCATTCTCAACCTCTTTCGGAAAATCCTGAATGGAGCCGATTCAGAGAAAATTTCACCCTGCTAGCACCTTTCTCATGGTCTAAGGACAATTGCAACTCTTCTCCAACCATATCAGTCTTTCATCCCTTCCCATGTGAGGAGAAAAGCTAATTAGATTGCGGATGATCTAGTCAACATTATGGCATAAAGGAAGGGATCATATCTTCTCTTCCAGGCCCACCCACCAGATGCACCCTATCTTTCAAAGATGTCAGAAAAAATCTCTAACCATCGACAACTCCCTGGATGGGGTGATAGTGGAAACCACGCATCCAACAGAGCATCTAGGAGAGAGACACTATGGCGTCAACCATGTGACATACACGTGCCTCCCCCTCCCACCACCTTAATTCCTTTAAGAAGACCTTGAATGAGACAGGGCGTCATTACTCTTAGTGCGCCCTTCTCTGCCTTGCCATCCCTTCGATGGACCAACGCCATTTTTCTGCTTTTACTCTGCGCGTGTGTTCGTTTAATGAAACACACTAGCTCCTCGAGTTTTATGAACTGTACCAGGTGTTCTGAATGCCTCATTATCTCTTGGCTAATTTCTCTAGAGCTCGGCCTCCTGCCCAACATCTCTTTGGTCTATTATCGCTCACTCCTGGTCATTTTCACCTTCCTGGTGGTTCATAGATGCCCATGCAGCGAGGGAAGACCAAATGAGGTTGGACATGACAGCCCAATCAACCACGTTTATCCCTCCGCCCACCACCTACACCCTCCCACAATTTATTCTCCTCGTCCCCCACCTCGTCCTCCTCCCTGGCATAGTTGACTCATACTATAGCAAGCCTCCCACCCCTTTCATCATTGTTTTCCTACAGGATGGAGTGGCTTGATTTCTCGGGGACCTCACTGGGATTAAACCCAGGACCTTTGGGAAGCTCGACCTCTGCTTCACACCTAGTTCCATTGGCTCCTCCCAACTCATCGACCCGCTCGGCCTCCCAGTCGCTTCAGGCCCCGCTTCTTGGTGCTCGTTCTTAGGATGATGGTCTGGAATAAATCTTGAATTCACGTTAGCAACCTCACTCACAAGCCGACTCTAGCACTGACCCAAAATTTTAATTGAAAACAAGCCTTGCACTCTTGCAAGGCTTGGTCTTTGACTTGCGTCGGGACTTGGATGATCTTCGGTTCCGCCTAGAGATTCTGGACGACAAGGCTTCACAATTCTTGCATTTTCTCTCAACATTGCAAGGTGTCCACCACCCCCCAGCAGAAGAAGATCAAGTAGTAGGAGTTGCGACACCAGTATTGGCACCAGCTCCCCCACTGGGGACTTCAGAGCACGATGTACCAGGCCAGGAGGAGAATATGCCACCAGCCCAGATGGAGGACGCCATGCAGTTGGATGGGACACCAGTTGAGGAGGAGTTGACACTCGACGCCTTCTTACTGGACGCGTGGCCGCATTACAGCCCCACTACGTGATATGTACATGCGTCTTTGTTATTTTGATATGTGTGTTAATGTTGTTTTGCCTCATGAAAGCCACCTTTATCAAATACTGTCTATGGCTATTATTGTTATGATGGTCACCTTTAGGGACCTGGTTTGGGTTTTCTTAATGTCAGTAGAAACCTTGTTATTTTTGGCAGTTTAAGACTTAAACTCTGGAATTGTTCGACTGTCTGAGCTGGATTCCCCTTGGGGCAGCTCAATGTTTACAGCCTGGAACAATGAAAGTATTTTGTAATCTTTGATTTTGATAGACTTTTATACAATCTTACTTATAAAATATATATATATATATTAAATATCGTATTCATTATTAATATGTGATGATGTTTGTTAAATTTTATTCAATTAATTATTCACATTTATTTTTATTTTTCATTTTTCATGTCCAGAGTGTTCCGTGATATACATTTTGCACCCAACAATTCTGGACTCGCGAGGTTCACATTTATAGTCATGCTTATGTATTACGAGTCCGACCGACCACAATATGAGATTTAGTAATTTATAGAATATTATAACATTGTACCAAGATTTATAGTAATTTATATAATGCTATAACACTTTTTACTTAAAAAATAGTATAAACAATTATTTAAATTTTATTCAATATTATTTTTAATGTTTTTAAATGTAAATTTTGAATTTTGAATTTTTTATTTTGTTTATAATAATAAAGGTTTGTACCTAAAAATATATCATATTCATTATTAATATGTGTTTGTTCAGTGTTATACATTTTGCACCCAACAACTGAGTCCGGGCTGGCAAAAACCCCAACATGATATTTAGTAATTTATAGAATATTATAACATTGTACCAAGATTTATAGTAATTCATATAATGCTATAACACTTTTTACTTAAAGAATAGTATAAACAATTATTTAAATTTTATTCAATATTATTTTTTATGTTTTTTAATATTAATTTGGAATTTTGGAATTTTGATTTTGTTTATGATAATAAAAGTTTGTACCTAGAAACTGATCATTCTTTACTCTAGAGTTAAAATGGATATATACTTGTATATACTATTTTATATTAATATTAATAAATAAACTATAAATTAAATTTATGATATCTATCCTATAATATTAATATTAAATATAGTATTCATTATTAATATGTGATAATGTTTTGTTAAATTTTATTCAATTAATTATTCAAATTTATTTTTATTTTTCATTTTTCATGACCAGCTTGTTCAGTGATATACATTTTGCACCCAACACTTTTGTCATATACATTTTGCACCCAACAATTACAGAGTCGTAGGTTCACATTTATAGTCATGCTTATGTATCACTAGTCCAACCCAAACAACAACAACATGAGACTTAGTAATTTATAGAATATTATAACCCCTTAGTAATTTATAGAATATTATAACATTGTACCAAGATTTATAGTAATTTATATAATGCTATAACACATTTTACTTAAAGAATAGTATAAACAATTATTTAAATTTTATTCAATATTATTTTTAATGTTTTCAAATGTAGATTTGGAATTTTGGAATTTTGATTTTGTTTATGATAATAAATGTTTGTATCTAGAAATTCATTCTTCTTGACTCTAGAGTTAAAATAGATATATACTTCTATATACTATTTTATATTAATATTAATAAATAAACTATAAATTAAATTTATGATATCTGTCCTATAATATTCATATTAAATATCGTATTCATTATTAATATGTGATAATGTTTTGTTAATTTTTATTCAATTAATTATTCAAATTTATTTTTATTTTTCATTTTTCATTTTTTCATGTCCAACGTGTTCTGTGATACGTGATATAAGTTTTGCACACAACACTTTAGTCATATATATTTTGCACCCAACAATTACAAAGTCGTTGGTGGAGGAGTCACGGGTTCACAACCTACTGCAACATGAGATTTATTAATTTATAGAATATTATAACATTGTACCAAGATTTATAGTAATTTATATAATGTTATAACACTTTTTACTTAAATAATAGTATAAATAATTATTTAAATTTTATTCAATATTATTTTTAATGTTTTTAAATGTAAATTTGGAATTTTGATTTTGTTTATAATAATAAATGTTTGTATCTAAAAATTGATCATTCTTAACTCTAATGTTAAAATGGATATATACTTGTATATACCATTTTATATTAATATTAATAAATAAATTATAAAGTAAAATTAATAATATCTATCTCATAATATTAATGTTAAATATCGTATTTATTATTAATATGTGATAATGTTTTGTTAATTTTATTCCATTAATTATTCACATGACACTTCTGTCATATACATTTTGTACCCAACAATTCTGGACTAATGGGTTGGCCCTACCCAAATATGAGATTTAATAATTTATAAAATATTATAACATTGTACCAAGATTTATAGTAATTTATATAATGCTATAACATATTTTATTTAAATAATAGTATAAACAATTATTTAAATTTTATTCAATATTATTTTTAATGTTTTTAAATGTAAATTTTGAATTTTGATTTTTTTATTTTGTTTATAATAATAAAGGTTTGTACCTAATTAATAAATAAACTATAAAGTAAAATTAATGATATCTATCCTATAATATTAATATTAAATATAGTAATTATTCATATTTATTTTTGTTTTTCATTTTTCATGTACATAGTGTTCAGTGATATACATTTTGCACCCAACACTTCCTTCATATACATTTTTAACCCAACAATTCTAGACTCTCGGGTTGACGGACTCGTAGGTTCACATTTGGTTCACATTTATAGCCATGCGATTCACATTTATAGTCATGCTTATGTATCACGAGTCCTACCTACCTCAATATGAGATTTAGTAATTTATAGAATATTATAACATTGTACCAAGATTTATAGTAATTTATATAATGCTATAACATTTTTTACTTAAAGAATAGTATAAACAATTATTTAAATTTTATTCATTATGATGATGATGATGATGATGATGATGATGATTAACGTCCACTAAGACCTAATTGGTCTACTGGACCTTAAGAGGGTGAGATCCAATTGGTCTATTGGACCTTAAGAGGGTGAGTGATTATTTGTGATTCTTTAGAATTTTGTTTCTGTGCTCGAAAAACATTAAGAGAAGCTTTCCAAGATCACCATACTTTTGTTGAGTTAAGAGGTTAGGAAGGTTGGTAGTGTGATCAATATTTGAAAATGAGATCTAATATGGGTATAGGCTCGACAATCTAAGAGAAAGTGCTTTTCATCTTCAACCTTCTTAGTGTCACAAAGGTGACACACTCTTTCATCCCATGGCATTTTAGGAATTGACCAATGCCCAGTTTCACTA
>ML786608.1:471372-485465 GCA_009831015.1 Picea engelmannii | reverse complement strand
CAGATAGATAATTTTGATCTTCTAGATTATGGTTGATTACATCTTTATAATACCTTAATTTTCTTTTTTCCTCTAACTCTTTATCACACCACATTTTTTCCTTAAATTTTGATTTGACGTTTTTTTTAATAGTATCTTTATTCCGAAAAATGGTTTCTTCCATGATTCCCCAATAGTTTAGCCAAGACCGTGCGTCTTTATGCCATCCTCACTTGAGTCGATGGTGGTTATGAATTTATTTGGAAGAAATTTTAGGTAGCCTCTTTTCTTCCATGTTGTTTAACTTGTTCTTATACATTAGGTATCTAGTCATAGCCATGCTTTCAATGGGGGAGAGGCTTGTTTCTATGAGGAGCATCAGATAGGGCATATTTCCTTTAATTTTGAGATTATAGGTTATAAAATTCTTTTGTGTTTGATCTATCTTTCTCCAGGATTCACGAGAGATACTACATCCCTAGACTTCACATCCATAAAGAATAGCAGGAGTCTTAAAGAGGAGTTTCTTCTTATCCGAACTCCAAAGTTCAACTAATTTACAATTGTTTTTAAATGTAAATTTTGAATTTTGAATTTTTGATTTTATTTATAATAATAAAGGTTTGTATCTAGAAATTGATAAGCAGACCCGACCCAAACCCAAAGTCATCAGGACTAGCAGAAGGCGCTATTGCACCAAAGGAAATGAAATGCATGTATAAAAATAAAAAAAATATAGTAGAATAAAATAGATGTTATGTATCACTAGTCCTACCAACAACAACATGAGATTTAATAATTTATAGAATATTATAACATTGTACCAAGATTTATGGTAATTTATATAATGTTATAACACTTTTTACTTAAAGAATAATATAAACAATTATTTAAATTTTATTTTTTAAATGTAAATTTGGAACTTTGAAATTTTGATTTTGTTTATGATAATAAATGTTTGTACTTAGAAATTGATCCTTCTTGACTCTAGAGTTAAAATGGATATATATTTGTATTTACTATTTTATATTAATATTAATAAATAAACTATAAAGTAAAATTAATGTTATATATCTTATAATATTAATATTAAATATCGTATTCATTATTAATATGTGATAATGTTTTGTTAAATTTTATTCAATTAATTATTCATATTTATTTTTATTTTTCATGTTTCATGTCCATCTTGTTCCGTGATATACATCTTTCACCCAACACTTCCGTCATATACATATACATTTTGCACCCAACAATTCCGTGGTACACATTTTGCAGACATCACTTCCGTCATTTTCAATTCGACCCCGGACCACTGGAACTCGCAAGCTTCACTATATACCCGGGTTCACAAATTTGTGAAAAACGACTAAGTAACGAGAAAGATAAAATACATGGAAAAGTGAAAACTAAAATTGGTTAAATATAAAATACATAAAAGAAGGGTTAGTGTATTCACAACTGTAATAGATAAGTTTCACCCTACAATTATAAGATGATAAATACACATAAAACTATATATATTAAGCTATTGCACCAAAGGAAATGAAATAGATGTGAGACGATGCTATGGTTGGCGCTTAACATGAGATTTAGTAATTTATAGAATATTATAACATTTTACCAAGATTTATAGTAATTTATATAATGCTATAACACTTTTTACTTAAAGAATAGTATAAACAATTATTTAAATTTTATTCAATATTATTTTTAATGTTTTTAAATGGAATTTTGGGATTTTGATTTTGTTTTGATAAAATGTTTAAATGAAACTTTTAAATTTTTGAAACATTACGAATATACACCATGAAAAATTTCTAAATTTTTGAGGAACCAAGATTATGCACGGAAGCACTAAGTTTATACACCATGAAAAATTTCTAAAATTCTGAGACACCAAGATTATACACCTTGAATTTTTTTTTTGAATTTATGAAATAATTTATGAAACAATACCTAAAAAACTTTTAAATTTTTTGAAATAATTTCTGAAACACCAACACCTGAAACTTTAAATTTTTTGAAACACTATGATTATACATCATGAAAAATTTCTAAATTTTTGAGGCACCAAGATTATAAACGGAAACACTAAGTTTATACACCATGAAAAAATTCTAAAATTCTGAGACACCAAGATTATACACCTTGAAAAAATTTCTGAATTTATGAAACAATACCTAAAAAGCTTTTAAATTTTTGAAATAGTAAGATTATACACTATGCAAAATTTCTAAATTTTTGAGACACCAAGATTATACACCTTGAAAAAAATTATTTCATACCAAGATTATAAAGACCCAACAACTCAAATATGCAATTACAGTCAATAATTTCTTAAATTTCAGTTGAAGTAAATTTGATTAAAAAATGCACCCTGATAAAAATCAATAGGGCATTTACAATACTTCTTTAAATACTATTACATTTGTATAAAATGATTACTTTTAAAAATGGAAGTAAGTCACTCGAGAATAATATAACATTTTAATAAAATTTATAGTAATTTATACACAGAAACACTAAGTTTATACACCATGAAAAATTTCTAAATTTCTGAGACACCAAGATTATACACCTTGAAAAATTTTCTGAAACAACACATAAAAAAACTTTTAAATTTTTGAAACACTAAGGTTATACACCATGCAAAATTTCTAAATTTCTGAGGCACCAAGATTAACCCAACAACTCAAATATGCAATTACAGTAATTTCAGTCAGTAATTTCCTAAATTTCAGTTGAAGTAAACATGATTAAAAAATGTGCCCTATTAAAAACCAAGGTAGGGTATTTACAATACTTCTTTAAATACTATTACATTTAGATAACCTTCTTACTTTTAGAAACAAAGTAAATCAATCCACCATGCTCCCACACGTTCATGCCACACTTCGATGTACATATCATGTCTTAAAGGCATGATATGTCGTTTTAAAGGCATCAGGGTTGAAGACATTGGACTTACCGGAAATATACATTCCATTAGTGTACAATTTTCCTATGAAACTATAGTTTTCATAGCGTATGAAGAAGATAAAATCCCAATTTCTACCCCCAATGACATTCTCACATTTTTGTGGGACGATAGTTGTTGCATCTTGTGATACAGAACAATAGGTCCAACTGCGGATGTCGGAAACCAACCTTTCAAATTTTAAGAAAACAAGGGCGTAGGATCTCAACCCTGCAAACTGCAAGAACAAGTCTAACTACCCAAATTCACTACAGACAAGATTGCATCCAAAAATTAGAGGAAAATGTATTGTAACACGGATGTTAAGTAAACATTTAAGGCTTTGAGGCCTGTTAGGTAAACATTTAAGGATATCAGAACCGTCCAAAGGCCCCGCGCTATGTAAACATTTAAGAAAGAATGCATGTGGCAAGCCTCTTTACGTAAGTTAAGTAATTAATAATAATAATAATAAAGACAAACCTTGGATATGCTAGAATATCAAACATTGGGATAAATTTAGCTAGCAAAAAATGTTAAGACAAACATTCGACCTAATGCTAGCATTAATCCACCTTCAAGCAATGCATAAGAAAATATATGATTCAAAAAGACTGTATACGATCAAAACGTTGGATATGCTAACATATAAAACATTGGGAATAATGAAGTCGAAAATAAGGCCTCCAATCTGTTATCCAATCAGATCATGACATATATGGTACTTTTTATTATATAAAAATCAATGTTTTTTGTTTATCTATCCTATAATATTAATATTAAATATCGTATTCATTATTATTGTGATAATGTTTTGTTAAATTTTATTCAATTAATTATTCATATTTATTTTTATTTTTCATTTTTCATGTCCCGCGTGTTCTGTGATATACATCTTGCACCCAACACTTCCGTCATATACATTTTTCCGGTCTCGCGGGTTGGCGGACTTTATAGTCATTCTTATGTATCATGAGTCTGACCGACCTCAACATAAGATTTAGTAATTTATAAAATATTATAACATTGTACCAAAATTTATAGTAATTTATATAATGCCATAACACTTTTTACTTAAAAAATAGTATAAACAATTATTTAAATTTTATTCAATATTATTTTTAATGTTTTTAAATGTAAATTTGAAATTTTGGAATTTTGATTTTGTTTATGATAATAAAGGTTTGTACCTACAAATTGATCATTCTTGACTCTAGAGTTAAAATGGATATATACTTGTATATACTATTTAATATTAATATTAATAAATAAACTATAAAGTAAAATTAATGATATCTATCCTATAATATTAATATTAAATATCGTATTCCCCGGGATGGGGTGCCACGTAGCGCAGCCAAGCCACATGGTAAAGAGCCTGACAGGGCCTTAAATATAGGTCACTAACTCCCATCTCCTCACCATTAATATGGGAGCAAGCCCGAGCAGCCACTCCCATGGGAAGAGCCCTCTCACGAATGTGAAGAGGACAGACGCACAGGGCACTAGGGGGATAGCCTTAATGGCTAATCCTGTCACAATCACCCTCATATTTATTAGCAGTTCTGAATGGGAGACAATGCATTTTGAATTCGACTGGCCTAAGTCTAAAATTTCTGAGCGGTGGTGCAGAGGTAGCCACCCCATTGAAGTTCTGGTCATTGCTCTGCTCATATACATGCTAAGGGAAAGAGGCTGACCTCGCAGAGGCGCAGCCTGCTATGCTTTCAATGATTGTCGGAAGAGACACCAAATATTTGAGAGGGCACTGTCCATGGCTCGGACACAGAGAATTCACAGAACCAGGAAGCCTAGGTCACCTCCCATGGCCTATGTGGAGGAGGTTTCTCTGGAAGAACCCATCCAGGTTCCCCGGGAACATCTCCTCTTTACAGTTCCCGATAACTGGAATCCACCAACCTACTTTCCGGTAGAGGCTAAGATACGGGCCACAGGGACGCTGCATATTCATAAGGAAGGCGAACAAATGGAGGAACCCACCACTTTCTATGTCGTAGAATAAATCCTAGAAGATGTGGACGTGACAGTGACTTCAGCAGTAGGTGAATTCCCCAGGGACGCGGGCCACCAGAATGATCAACAAGGACAACAAGATAGGCATGATATAGGAGAGGCGAAGGATAGCCGGGTGAGGAAGGGAAGCACAGATACTATGCCACATTCCCTCTCTATCATGCAGGAAGTATGGTGTGTCCAACTACCATTCCTCCACTCAGAACACTTGGAGCTGATATTTGAAACGAGAAGCCTGGTGGAAGACCAAATCCACTGGAGCTTCCAAATTAACCAGCGCTTAGACATGCTGTATGATGCCTACTCCAACATGTCACTAGGACGATGGTGCCTAACGTGTGCACAACCCTTCACACTACTAGCTAGAGTGGGAAAGAATGGAGGAGATGCTGAAACCACTGGGTAATTGATACAGTTAATGTTTCTGGTTAGAGGTTCTGTTTTGATTAGAACTAGGGCTCTAGCTCTGCCAAAGTTTCAATATGTTGTAAGTAGTAAGCTAAGGGAACATTTTCACACTAATGGCTGCCATATGCCCTGGTTTCCTTCGGGCAAGACATATGGTAGCCTATTTTTTGAAACAAGATGCATAGGAAGTCGGCTGTCCCGATTTCTTTTTCTTTGGCGAGACAATTGACATTCCAAACGTTTTTGTAAGCCTGCACAGTTAATACAATAGGATCCTCCCCCTTTTTAATAAAAAAATGAAATATTAAATATCGTATTCATTATTAATATGTGATAATGTTTTGTTAAAATTTATTCAATTAATTATTCATATTTATTTTTCATTTTTCATTTTTCGTGTCCCTGTGATATACATATTGCACCCAACACTTCCGTCATATACATTTTTCACCCAACAATTTCGGACTCGTGGGTTGACGGACTAGCGGGTTCACATTTATAGTCATGTTTAGCGGGTTCACATTTATAGTCATGCTTATGTATCGCGAGTCCAACCTAAACATTAAATGTACATTTGAAATTTTGGAATTTTGATTTTGTTTATGATAATAAAGGTTTGTACCTAGAAATTGATTTGTCTTGACTCTAGAGTTAAAATGGATATATACTTGTATATACTATTTTATATTAATATTAATAAATAAACTACAAAGTAAAATTAATGATATCTATGCTATAATATTAATATTAAATATCGTATTCATTATTAATATGTGATAATGTTTTGTTAAAGTTTATTTAATTAATTATTCATATTTATTTTTATTTTTCATTTTTCATGTCTCGCCTGTTCTGTGATATACATCTTGCACCCAAAACTTTCGTCATATACATTTTTCACCCAACAATTCCACGATACACATTTTATACATGTTGCACCCAACACTTCCATCATATACATTTTGCACCCAACAATTCCGTGATACACATTTTACAGAGAGCACTTACGTCATTTGCAATTAGACCTCAGACCAATGGAATTCACAAGCTTCACTATACCCAGGTTCACAACTTTCGGAAAAATGACTAAGTAACGAGAAAGATAAAGTACACTGAAAAAGAAATGAGAAATTGGTTAAGTACAAAACTATATATATTAAGCTATTGCACCAAAGGAAATGAAATGCAGGTATAAAAATATAGTAGAATAAAATAGATGTTATGTATCACGAGTCCTACCGACCGCAACATGAGATTTAGTAATTTATAAAATATTATAACATTGTACCAAGATTTATAGTAATTTATATAATGCTATAACACTTTTTACTTAAATAATACTATAAACAATTATTTAAATTTTATTCAATATTATTTTTAATGTTTTTAAATGTAAATTTGGAACTTTGAATTTTTTATTTTGTTTATGATAATAAAGGTTTGTACCTAGAAATTGATCCTTCTTGACTTTAGAGTTAAAATGGATATATAATTGTATATACTATTTTATATTAATATTAATAAATAAACTATAAAGTAAAATTAATGATATATATATATCCTATAATATTAATATTAAATATTGTATTCATTATTAATGTGATATTGTTTTGTTAAATTTTATTCAATTAATTATTCATGTTTATTTTTATTTTTCATTTTTCATGTCTAGCTTGTTCCGTGATATACATCTTGCACCCAACACTTCTGTCATATACATTTTTTCACCCAACAATTTAGTGATACACATTTTGCAGACATCACTTTCATCATTTGCAGTTCGACTCCTGACCACCGGAACTCTCAAGCTTCATTATACCAGGGTTCACAACTTAAAAAAAAACGACTAAGTAATGAGAAAGATAAAGTACATGGAAAAGAGTAACGGGAAATTGGTTAAATATAGAAGACAAAAAAGAAGGGTTACTGTATTTACATATATAATAGATAAGTTTCATCTTCAAGAGTCCGACAGACCGCAACATGAGATTTTAATTTATAGAATATTATAACATTTTACCAAGATTTATAGTAATTTATATAATGCTATAACACTTTTTACTTAAACAATAGTATAAACAATTATTTAAATTTTATTCAATATTATTTTTAATGTTTTTAAATGTAAATTTGGAATTTTGGAATTTTGATTTTGTTTTGATAGAATGTTTAAACAAAACTTTTAAAATTTTGAAACATTAAGAATACACACCATGAAAAATTTCTAAATTTCCGAGGCACCAAGATTATACACAGAAACACTAAGTTTATACACCATGTAAAATTTCTAAATTTCCGAGACACCAAGATTATACACCTTAAATTTTTTTCTGAATTTATGAAATAATTTCTGAAACAACACCTAATTTTTTTTTAAATTTTTTGAAATAATTTCTAAAACACCAACACGTGAAACTTTTAAATTTTTGAAACACTAAGATTATACACCACGAAAAATTTCTAAATTTCTGAGGCACCAAGATTATACAAGGAAACACTAAGTTTATACACCATGAAAAAGTTCTAAAATTATGAGACACCAAGATTATACACCTTGAAAAAATTTCTGAATTTATGAAAAAAATTCTGAAACAACACCTAAAAAACTTTTAAATTTTTGAAACACTAAGATTATACACCATGCAAAATTTCTAAATTTATGAGGCACCAAGATTATACACCTCGAAAAAAATCATTTCACACCAAAATTATATAGACCCAACAAATCAAATATGAATTTACAATACTTCTTTAAATACTATTACATTTATATAACATGCTTACTTTTAAAAATGGAAGTAAATCAGTCTAGAATATTATATCATTTTACCAAGATTTATAGTAATCTATACACAGAAACACTAACTTTACACACCATGAAAAATTTCTAAATTTCCGAGACATCACTTGATTATACACCTTGAAAAAATTTATGAGCTTATGAAACAATTTTTGAAACAATACATAAAAAAGTTTTAAATTTTTGAAACACTAAGATTATACACCATGCAAAATTTCTAAATTTATGAGGCACCAAGATTATACAGACCCAACAACTCAAATATGAAAATACAGTAATTTCAGTCAGTAATTTCCTAAATTTCAGTTGAAGTAAACTTGATTAAAAAATGTTCATTGTTAAAATCAAGGTAGGACATTTACAATACTTCTTTAAATACTATTACATTTATATAACCTGCTTACTTTTAAAAATGAAAGTAAATCAGTCCACCATGCTCCCACACGTTCATGCCACACTTCGATGTACACAACATGTCTTAAAGGCATGATATGTCGTCTTAAAGGCATGATATGTCATCTTAAAGGCATCAGGGTTGGAGACATTGGACTTACCGGAAATATATATTCCATTAGTGTCCAATTTTCCTGTGAAACTATAGTTTTCATAGCGTATGAAGCAAATAAAATCCCAAGTTCTACCCCCAATGACATTCCCACATTTTTGTGGGACGATAGTTGTTGCATCTTGTGATACAGACCAACAGGTCCAACCGTGGATGCCAGAAACCAACCTTGCAAAGTTGAAGCAAACAAGGGCGTAGGATCTCAACCCTGCAAACTGCAAGAACAAGTCTAACTGCCCAAATTCACTACAGACAAGATTGTATCCAAAAATAAGAGGGAAATTTATTGTAACACACATGTTAAGTAAACATTTAAGGTTGTGAGCCCTGTTAGGTAAACATTTAAGGTTATCAGAACCGTCCAAGGACCTCGCGCTGTGTAAACATTTAAGAAAGAATGTGTGTGGCAGGCCTCTTTACGTACGTTAAGTACTTAATAATAATAAAAAATAGACAAACCTTGGATACGCTATCATATCAAACATTGGGATAAATTTAGCTAGCAAAAAATGCTAATACAAACATTCGAACTAATGCTAGCATTAATCCACCTTCAAGCAATGCATAAGAAAATATATGATTCAAAAAGACCATATACGATCAAAAAGTTTGGATATGCTAACATATAAAACATTGGGAATAGCGAAGCCGGCAATAACACCTCCAATCTATTATCCAATCAGATCATGACATATATGGTACTTTTTATTATATAAAAATCAGTGTTTTTTGTTCCTTAGTTTCAACATTAGATATTATGCAAATATCTGTGGGCAAAGGACAAACTAATACGAGATCAATGAATTATCAATCGCTATAGTCCCTTTATGCCTATGCATGGACTAATAACCCTTTCCCATAAATGCCCCCCCTAAGTATCAAAATATTGAAACCCTCCTAAGTATCAAAATGTTGAAAAAATTTAGTTTAAGGCTACTCTAAGGCCACTATTATTTTATTTAGTTTATGAAAAATTAATTCTAGAAACCTATTATTTTCATTTGAATAAACAACTATAAACTATGGGTAATGGTCAAATATGTAAAGATGGTAATGTCAAAAAAGGTAATGAAGAAATTCAAAAATGTAATGTACATTGTAGATTTAAGAAATGTATATAACAGAAATGTATGCAATGTATTATTTAAAATATAATTGTTATTTTTAAATTAGTTTTGCCATTCTTCGAATCTATATGCGGTTTCATTTTTTATTTAAAATATAAGTAGTTATTTTTTAAAATAGTTTTGGCATTCTTCGAATCTACCATTCAAGTTTAGCTAAATCAAATCGAAGAAATGTACATATATTTTTAAAATATAAAAACATATTTGTACACATGTTTTAAAAATATAAAAACAATAAATATGTGCTAAATCATTATATGTTCTTTTGCATATGAAAAACTTCAAAAATGGTTGAATCCTTTCATATCTTTTCTCCCGTATATCATGTTGTTCAACGGTGAGATGTACGGGTTTTCTAGAATAATGATGGATTTCAAAATTGTCATATTTTCATCGTTTTTCTGTCATCGTTTATATATATATATATATATATATATATATATTCTCGAAACTATAATGTAGGTTTAAGGTATTTTTCGTTGTATTTTTTTAGTATTTCAATAAAAATATAATTAATATTGATTTAAGAAAAATTGAGTTAATGGTGTAAAATATTTGTAAATCCACATATTGTAAATTTAAATTGCTATAGATGAGGGAATTGACCACCACCAATCACATAGTTATTTGGGGAAGATAATAAAACATATGTTTCATGGTTTTAGTTATTGGAGGGAAGATTTCTATGTGTACTCTTCTGCATATCCTTTTTTATTACATATTTAATGATCTCCCATGTACATGCCATGCCATGGATCTAGGGAGCCCAACATCATTAATAACTATTTTGAACATATTTTGTGCAAGTTGTTATAATCCATATAGTTTATTACAAATTGCATATCCTTTTTTATTACATATTTAATGATCTCCCATGTACATGCCATGGATCTAGGGAGCCCAACATCATTAATAACTATTTTGAACATATTTTGTGCAAGTTGTTATAATCCATATAGTTTATTACAAATTTGACAATCAAAGACATTCCAAAACCAGTTGGGAATTAGCAAAAATATTGTAAATCATTTTTAATATTCTATAAAATTGAAAAATGGTTGTAAACACTTTAGATTCATTAAATCTCATGTGGATATATATTTAGACACCAGTCATTTTTGTTTTAGAGTAAGCTCATATATAAAAGAGATGCTAAGGAAGAAATGAGCTCTCTTAGCTTGGATTGTAAGAATTATTATATAATATAAGTATTAATTTTATTCTTATTAATTTTATATGTTTTTAATAGTGATATAAGTAAATATTAACAATTGTTCGAAGGAGGCATATTCCAATCGAACATAGTGTTTAGTTTAGGTAGTTTTTCATTTTTTATTGTTCAATTTTATTTATTGATACAATTTTTTATTTATGTAAGATTGCATTTATTTTCTAGATTATATTTATTACATATGTGTAGGATTATAATTGTTATTACTCTTTGGTAAATTATATTTATTTCTATAGACTGCAATGATCTTGAATCCGAATCTTGATAAGTTATATTTAATTCTATAAGGATGCATTTAATTTATAGATTAGATTTATGTCTATGGGATTGCATTCAATTCAATTATGTATATTCATTTCTGAAGGGTTGCATTCATCTCAACAATCACATTTATTTATGTGGTTATGAGTAGTGATCACAGTTGGAAATAGTTAATCTTTTGCACTCTAATGGATTATTAACAACTTGTCAACCACACAGTAAGTTGTTAACCAGACAGTGTGATTGTTGAAACTACAACTATCGGTTAGACAAACCAGTGAAAGTAGGAAGTGTAGCCTGCATATATAGTGCATGATAACTCACAAGAAAAACAAGAACCCTGAATCGACAAATTTAATATACATACTCATTACTCTCCTTGTTGTGAATTAGAAAGGTAATTAAAGATCCTATCGAATAGAAGAGATTTGATCATATTGTGATCACAACTCTGGAGTTTGGCGTCTCTACCTTTCAAAATTTTCAATGTTTTTAGTGGAATTTTCTCTCTCTTTCCTTCAAATTCCAAGTAACATTATGTGCAATCATGTTGTTTATAATTAGTATATTCAATAATTTTATATTGGTAGTGTTATCCCCGATCTCTAGGGATAACTAGGAGATCATGTCTCGAGGCCCACAGGTCCTAGACATGGAGTACCGAGAGCAGGAGTGACCTGAGTATGGCCATGGAGGGCCCATCCTTCTTCTTCTTCCCTAGACTTGTCCTGTCAACAGCAGTAGCTTCCTTCACCATCGGCTTGGAATTGCATCAGAGAAGACTCTTGCTCCATGAGGTAATTGGTCCAAGGTATCATGGTATGTGTCATGTTAGATCGTTATAACCTTCTTATATATGAATCGGGTTCCTTACATTTCTAATAACTGCTTGGATCTTACACTAATCCACTTGACCATTGATTTGGGGAATTAACGGGGTGACATAAACAAGCTTGTATTCATGGGTTTTGGTTAGCCACCAGGGGGGATTTGCAGAGCCATCATCCACTCCCACCATTCTATCATTTTACATCTTATCTCCCACACATCCATCCCATTCCCCTAGTCCGGCCATTAGGATGACCTTTGAGGGTTACACTTTTCCTGTGGTAAGAAGGGGCTAAAGGCCCAGGGGGTAAAAGCAGTTGGTAAAAGATAAAAACCATGGGAAATGAAACCTAGAGATGCTTCGCCCAGGGATCCCCGAGAAGGCAATAAAAGGCCTCTCGATAAGAGACAAAAGGGACCCTAAGAAAAATAATAAAACAAGACCTAACCAAGAGGATGGGAGGTCTCATCACGAGCCGACCCATTATGTTCATAGGTATCCATCGGTATGACATTGCCATTATCTGGTCACCATGCCAGGACAATGACCTTTGGTTGCACGGCTAAGGGAAAGGGGGTCTCATCACGAGCCAACCTTCTCATTCTTGCGAAGATACCAGTGGGTAACACTGTCAACTTTGGTCACCACGCCAAGGCAGTGTCCTCTGGTTAGACCTTGAGATAAAAAATAAAGAAAAGCAATAAATAAAGAATAAATGCAATAAAGGGGCTTGGAAAAAATGCATACATGACGGGTACAACTCACCTCCTACAAAGGCACCCACAGACAACACCTACCCCTGGTCTTACTGTGACTGGACATCCCCAGACCATATCACTTCATAAACATGGCTTGAATGATCCTCTGTGGGAACTTTTCTTTTTCTTGTGGATATTAGCCCAATAGGTTGTCCTGTTTGTTTCTTCAACTTTGTATGGTAGACATGTGTAATGTATTTGATCTCTTAGATGATATTTTAGGGATTTCATGCATGTATTTGATAAATTTAATGATGAGACATGATTGACATTGCTATGATCCCAAGGACTGATGAGCCCATGGAGGGCGTAGTTTTTTATGTGCAGGACCATGCCCGACGGACAGGTACCAGTGGACCGGTACACATGGCGATATGATTAGCTCGGACCTCCATGGGGTTGAAGAGCCCATCAGATGGTTGTTGGGATGGAAGAGACAGGACAACGTTGTGATGAGCCATTGCACGAGAAGGAAGAAGGACGTTCTACCCAGGACACTTTGGCAGAGCCTGGCCTAGGGGGAATCACCCACTGCAGATGGGATGTGTGCTTTGATGGACAGGACATCACCTGAGAGAGTTGGACGTTGACTGGAGCGTGTGACAATGTGCTGAGGTCATTTGGCATGTGTGGCAGCCTGGAGGAGCCTTAGAAGGGCCAATGTTTGGTTTTCTGGATGCTGAGCTTGCCCAAAAAGGGCCAACGTCTCCCTCAGAGGGGCTTGACATCCCCCTTTTAGCTCATATTATGACATTTTTTAGCAGATTAATGTAAAAACAGTGTAAAATTACTAGTCAGCCTTGTCGGATGTTTTAATGACCTATTTTTTAAAGGTCATAGATTGATATAAATAGAGGACGTTGGACCTCATTTTAAACATAACATAACTCACTCTCTTGTGAGAGATCTACTTTTAGTCTTTGTCTTGGAATTTTGTCTCTTGGAAGTGAGGCACAACTCTTGTTTGGAGGATTTTCTTGGCATATTATGGTGTTTCTATCATTGGAAGGTTTACAACTAGGGTTTGATGAGCATTCTTCATGATTTGTAAGTGTATTTTTCATGCAAAACTTCTTGAATGAATGGTTGTAGGTTAAATCTCTTGCATTTACTATTACATTGCTATTATATTGCTTAATCTT
>ML786608.1:442143-460079 GCA_009831015.1 Picea engelmannii | reverse complement strand
GTTAGTAAATAAATTTTCAAGTGACCATTTAGGATCTAATTTTGGGTTTTTTAATTTATTTCTGTAGAGATTTGTTGTCGAGGCCACAATTTGAATTAGGTCATAATTAGCTGTAATTTTAGCATTTAGAAAAAAAACATTTTACTTTAGGTAGCATCATATTTTTACTTAGGTGTTGATTTTAAGATTTTTCTAAGCAACTATTTTATGTTTTAAGGCCATGCTTGAAAAAAGTTGTAATTTTGACCTAGTCAGAAAAATTGGTGCTATCGGTAGCACCACATTTTGATTTAGGGGTTGATTTTAGAGTTTTTTTGATCAATCGTTTTATCCTTTAAGCCCATTCTTGAAAAAAGTTGTAATTTTAACTCGGTTACAAAAAATGGTGTTACCGATAGCACCATTTTTTGATTTGGGGGTTGATTTTAAATTTTTTGTGAGAATCCAGTTGATACTTTAAGCCCATGCTTGAAAAAAATTGTAATTTTGACCCGGTTACAAAAAATGGTGCTATCGATAGCACCACTTTTTGATTTGGGTGTTGATTTTCATGTTTTTTATGCAAAAATATGGGTTTTAAGGGCCAGAGTTCTCATTTTGAGGTCACAGTTCTCATTATGTTGGTAACTATGTTTAGAGATGCAAACATTGATATTGACAATGGACTTAATGAATTTAGAAACCTAATTCACAATTTTAGAAGGACCAAAGAGCCAACATCCCTTTCCCTAGATACATCCCTTTCTTTATTTCTTTATTTCTTTCTCTAGCTACAATTCTTTCTTTCATTGTTCATGCTTGCGGGTGACTAATTAATCTTACTGAATAGTATAAGGCTTGTAAGCATGAAAAATACAACATTGATATAGTAAGGAGGTTATGAAATATTTACATATTAAAAAGTGATATCATCCAACTATTTATTGACCCTGGAATTGGCTAACATCCTCTTGAGACCAAGAAATGGATTTTCAAGAACTTGCGGGTGACTAATTAATCTTACTGAATAGTATAAGTCTTGTAAGCATGAAAAATACAACATTGATATAGTAAGGAGGTTGTGAAATATTTACATATTAAAAAGTGATATCATCCAACTATTTATTGACCTTGGAATTGGCTAACATCCTCTTGAGACCAAGAAATGGATTTTCAAGAACTTGTGCATCTTTCAAACATTATTAACATTTGAATGGATATATGGTTCATGATGTTTTCCAATTCTCTTTGTAATAATAACATTACACTTTTTAAGGAAATTATCGCTTGAGTTTACGATCTAAATTATTATGACATTAGGGATTCCATAGGGTTGGTGGTGGGTTTGCATATGACTAATAGAATACTAGGTGTGGCTTGAACATTAGGATGCAATATCCTAGGTGTTGTACTAATATCCTTTCCAACCATCCTCTTATTATAGATCGTATTTATGAGACCCACATTGTCATTTCCACCCTAACACATAGTATACTCTAATATCCTTTCCAACCATCCTCTTATTATAGATCGTATTTATGAGACCCACATTTTCATTTCCACCCTAACACATAGTATACTCCAACATAGCACATTTTGTTGCAACATCCCACTAGGAGGGATCTTCTAACAATGTGTAAACCAATGATAAAGGGCCAAGGTAAGATCTACAATTGAAGCATTTGGTTATGTTGAGTTGATGAATTACAACCAAGCTAGGCATTTTGATCGAATATCATGATCTCCTCATCTTTGCTCAAGTTGCAAGAAGACTCAATATGGGATGCTAGAGGTTCTTGTCTATTTAAGAATTATAAGAGGATTAGGTAGATAAGAGAACTAGTATTCCAAGAGAGAGGTGGTGTCTAAAGACATTGTTATGACACTTAAGAACCACTGAGCATAACTCAACATACAAATAACTTGAAGAAACCAAATGGATTCCGTACACAATGCATTCACACTGCATTCACCATGACATAGATTGACCCATACAACCATTTTATATAGCACCGATATGTAATTAACTCATGGTACACAATGAACTCCTTAATTTCTACCTTGTTCTGCACACCAGTGGATTGTTTTGTAATACCACCTGACTATTTGAATTCTTAGTTGATGATTCAATTGGTATCCTGGTTGTCTCCTTAGTCAATGTCCTAGTTGACTCTTTTAGTTGACTATTGGCTAACCATCTATAGATTATCCATAGGTGTGATGAACCTACAAAAAGTATTGTTCCAACACCCCATCAACATAATTCTCTGAAAATTCAATGTTGAGAATTATAGCTCACACATGAACTTCTGCACAGGTTTAGTGTGAATGTGCAAGTAGTAGGATATATTTTCGAAAAGTAATTATATTTTGTAATTCACTTTAGTTAAAAAGTGAGTGTCGTTTTTTAGCAGTTGAGTCTAAAAAGTGTGTTTCATGCATGCATAACTCAGATTAGGAGTAATATAAAAAATAGAATAGGTTTTTGGTCTAAAACTAATATGGGTCAAGATAGAGAGTACACATGAGAACAATTGAGAAGTTGAGAATTTTGAGTGACAAAGAGGGAGAGAGAGTAGGAAACTAGGAAACAGGAATTTTTGGTAGCACACAATCCCTTGCAGTTTTGTATGGTCGTACAGATCCTTAAAATAATACATACATAATTGTACTAGCATTTGTATATTCTATATGGATAGGTTGCACAGCCATACAACAAGTCGTACTCTCCCAGTATGTTGTTCCACTTAGAGGTGTTATTTGGTATTTGTGCAATGCTTTTTTTGGGGCAACTTGTGGATGTTTCTTTGTAATTTTTTTGAAGGAATGAAAATATAGTTTCAAAGGTGTAATTACATGTGTTGTGCGAAATTAATTTTTGTTCTTCTGATATTTGATTTCCAGCTATTGCGTGATTAATTCTATGGTCTAAAATTCAACAATATACTTGTTTGATTGAGATCATAAGGACTTTAGTCACCTAGGGATAGGAATTTTCACATGGTATCAGAGCATATTTATCTAATTGAGATTCTACATTGCAATGGTAAATCACCTATAGGGAATAAGGACCAACAACGACAGGGTTTCAAAGATTTAAATCTCTATTTAGGAGTTTGTGCAATAGTTCTTAGAGATGGAATTAGCTAGCCTCAAGGTTGAGTAAATATTGTATGGTGCCTCAAATTTCTTATCAAGGAAGGTGAGGGTTACACTCTTACTATAAGAGAATGATCTCTGGGATACTATCAAGCATGTTTCTACTTTTCCTACAAATCCACAGGAGTTGGTAGCTCACAACAAGAGGGTAGTGAAGGCCAAGCAAATAATCTTAGATGTCGTAAAGGATCATATGATCCCTCATGTATCCAAGAATAAGATAATGAAGGAAATGTTTGATTCCCTAGTTAGTCTCTACCATAATCATAACATAAACATGGAGATGATATTGTGAAACAAACTCAGATCCATAGTGATGATTAGATAAAAAAAAATCATCAGTTACCTTATGAAGATCACACAAATTTGTGATCAACTTGTAGAAGTTGGGGAGAAGGTTGAAGATGTAGAGCTAGTGAACGTGGAACTAAATGGTTTCCCAGTTTCATGGGAACTGTTTTTCAAAGGTATTTTTTCTCGGGAAAATATTCCTAACTTTGAGTCGCTTTGGGATGACTATATCTAGAAGGAGACTTGGATGCAGTCAAAGGACGAAAATAAATATGGTGAAGATAACCTAGATTTATTTGGTTAACCAAATAAGGGAAGAGATAAAGGACCCAACAAGGGAAAGGAAAAAATTGAGGAGTCAACCTCACAACCAGGAAAGACAAAATTGAGCAAAATCAAGTGCTTTAGTTTTCATAAGCATGATCATTATGAACTACGATATCTAGATAAGAAGAAGGGTAAATGGAAACAACAACAGAAGTAGGTAGTAGCCTCTACAAAAACTCAAATGAATGAGTTTTCTGCCAAGTTTGAGAATGCATTTCCCTTTTTCGGTGTAAGTATGCATGTGAAATTCTTCTTTACTTTCACATGGAATATTGTAAATTAACCCCATCTCCCATCTAGTATAGAGTCAAACTTGCTACCACCTATACTACACTCAAAGTAGATGCCACCTTTTGAAATTAGTTAGTTGGTATCCTCTTATACTTGACTCATACCCATCTTGATATTTTCTTTGTTGTTGATCTTGTTTCCCAACGTATGCAAACACTGCATTTGAGCCATTGGAAAGAGGAAACAAGGATCTTTGATATATGTAGGGTACAATTTAGTTTGATATACATTACAACTCAAGGGGACTCCTTTATTGGTTTGTTTTACTACTTCTTATTGGGTTGGTGACATTAATGATTGGAAGTCTATTGTAGGATATGTTTTTAGTCTTGGTTTTGGACCTATCACTTGGGGTTGTAATAATCAATAATCTCTTTCTCTTTTTTTCAGTAGAAGTAGATTACTGAGTAGCAATTAATACAATTCAGGTATCCTTATGGATTTGATAGATCCTTTTAGAGTTTGGATTCCAACAACAACATTTGACCACCTTTTGGTGTGACAATCAAAGTGTCATCAATCTCGCCAAATATCTCATTCAATATTAGTGCAACAATGTAACAACCCCATCGTTACGACAACAAGCGAAGCAATATTTTTATTTTTTTTATTTTTTTTTGGGAAAGAAGGCGATGATGACAACAATTTAACGACACCACTGATGACGAACACAAGCATGCAGTCCAGGAAACAGGATACTATGACACCACGCACATGTACAAGGGAAACTGGGAAAACATGCACATGATAACAAGGAGGAACGACTACCCTCCTGACACAAACATGACCACTCCTACAAGCTAAGGGACAAAATCCCCATCTCGACACAATGGCCTAGATGAATAAGACTAGAACCTCAAGGCGCATGAACCAAACGCCTGAAGGCGTTCATCCCATGCTCCAAAATAAACTTGCAACGCTCGAAAACACTCACACAGAACGCACCGACTCCGACCAAGATCTCGTTCATCGCTATCCCACAGGGCACACCATGATCCCCACATCAGAAATCATGCCATTCCCAAGTGATAGACATGTCAATAACCTTGGAGCAAACACAATCTATCCAGACCGAGGACTCTAGATAGTCCGATGCGCTAGGAACCAAATACCGATAAGAAAATCACACCCCAACCCCAACAACAGGTCGATGAGATGACAAAGGAAGACGCTAACCAACACAAGACTTAGTCAACATCCCAACCATTAATCACGTCTAAAATAGTCCATACTGACAGTCTAAATTTAACATAGATTACCAATATGATAGTAAGTCAAATTTCAATTAGTCACCATTTACAATTTTATCTTAGCATTGAATTCAACAATTCTAATTTGCAATTAAGTCAATACACGTTAATTTAAATTAACATTAAGGACAATCTAAATTGGCATTCCAAGATTAATCACCACTAACAAGTTATCATGAATTAAATTCTAGTGATTAAGTTTATGTTACAGTATTGTGGTGAAATTGTTAAGATGGATTTAACTTTGAAAGAAATAGTAAATCTATAAACAACTAATGTATATACACACACACACACACACACACACACACACACACACACACACACATTGGTTGTTTATATATATACATCCTTCTTAAAGTTATCATTCTTTACTGGTATATAATCAAGATATTCAATCTCTACTCTCCTTACGAAACGTAATTATGCAAGTCAATTTTTGATGCTATAAATTATCTCCCATTCATCCTAATTCAATTACGATTTCCTTGATCACTTTTTAATTGCTTCTCAATTGGATCTTCTCCGGAGATGATAGATATAACGTTTGAATTAAAATTATAGAGGAAATTTTTTTGTTGTGGACTACGACCTTCTAATTACAAAATTGTAAGATCTGGAATGGGCTGTCAATAATAAACAAAGAAATTGCTGTGAAAAACACACTAGAACGAAAACTTCAATGATATCATTTAATATATAAGCAAAATCTCCGTGCAAACATGCTAGAAGGAAATTTACATTGCCATCATTAATATAAGATCAAAATCACTGTGTAGACATGCCAGAAGGAAATTTACATTGTTATCATTTAATATAAGAACAAAATCATTGTGCAGACATGCCAGAAGGAAATTTACATTGCTATCATTTAATATAAGAGAAAACTTGTTGTGCAGACATGCCAGAAGGAAATTTACATTGCTATCATTTAATATATGAAAAAAATCATTGTGCAGACATGACAGAAGGAAATTTACATTGCTATCATTTAATATAAGCAAAATTGCTGTCCAAATCATGGTCATGCCAACAACTAACACCGTCAACATTAATGCAATTTCGTGGTCCCAACAATTAGCAAAACTCAATAAAAAATTAAGGCAAAAATGTGGTCGATAACAGGGAAAAATGCAGTCATATTTAATTGCAAAACCGTGGGCATTAACAAGAAAAACTGAGTCACATTTAATTGCAAAACCGTGGGCATTAAGAGGAAAAACACAACATCATTTAATTGCAAAATCATGGGAATTAACAAGAATCAAATAGCAATAAATTTTTAATGAAAAACTCAGTCTTCATCAAGGTAAAAAATCTCCCCAAAAGTAAAATGAAATGCAGTCCTGAGAGGTGGTGAGATCACCAGGAAACAAGATGAAATGAAAACTCAGTCAAGCATCGAAAGTAGTCTGGAAATGGTGAATCGTCGTCTTGACTAGTGGTGGAAAATCATAGTCATATAGGTAAACAAAATGCCCACTCAATGCCCCCATTAACCAGTGAGGCACCCACAATTCATGGAGGAAGAAAGAAATGTCAGAAAATACAATTCATAGGGAAAAATTCACCCCTTCCCCAAAGAAATAGATTGTAGTCTTAAAATGCATGAATTCAGTCTTAAAATGGCAAATCACCTTCCAATAATTGAAATGCATAAGAAGAAAAAGGAAATCGTCGTTCAATGGGAGTAAGTGCCATCAACAAAAGACAACACAAAAATAAATTCATCCAACATTATATAAAAACGCAGAGCTAAATTTTTCAGCAATATTAAAAAAAATGCAGATTTAAGTTGTAGAGCAAGGAAGTTACTCAACCAGAACAATAAACAGGGTTAGAAGGCTGGGAAGAAACATCCTTCACTCATCATCAACGCATCGAAAAACAGGGCATTGAGATCCATAGGTCTATTAATGTCGAAGCAATGACCGTAGATCAGGCTTTTAGTCGACTGCTCAGGTGCGGATTGATGAGCTAGGGATGAAGGAAAAAATAAACCACAATCATATCAATCAATAAACCACAGGACGATCAGACATGCAAGGATTGAAGGCCATGGAAAATCAATCAACATTAAGCTAAGGCGACGGGGAAAATTTCAGTCATCAACTAGAACACTAAGACTATCATATTCTTTACCTGATTAAGCATACCGAATTGAAAGCATAAATCATACTAACAATCTACCACACAAAAATAAAGGAAGTGTATCGTTTCCCAATCGCCCGCTTTGAGTTGATGTCCCACGTGCTCTGTGCAACTCCCTCTTTCCGACCAATGAGACTTCACCGGTACCTCCCAACCAATGCTAGGGGTACTCTTCTTCCCCCTTATCCCCTCGAGCCACAAAGGGGCCACACACACTAACTAGTAAGGCCGAGCTACCACTCTTCATCGAGCTAGGTATCCCAACTCCCACAAGTTAAGTCAGTCGAGTATATATTTCTGCAACGTAACGTTACACAAAATAGAAGAGATCCATCATCATTTTCCTCCCTCCATTATATAGAGTTTCAAAGTCCCTTACTTTCCCAAATCCCATTTTATTTAATGTTTAATAAATTAATTCATAAAAATTCCTCCCCGTACATGTGTCACCCATCCCCCTCATTCCTCCAAAAACCAATTTCTTTAATTAATTAATTACCCTTACTTCCCTCACCCACCTAGAGTCACTCCTAGAATCGCTCCTAGGTGTCCCCAAATTCCCTTACAGGTTTTAATGACTTTCCCCATTATTAATTTGTTAGTTCAGTTTAAATTAGAAAGTTCTTAAATGCTAGATACTTTACTAAGTTTGACTTTCTACTTTTTCCCTTGTGTTTTCCTTTCTTTTTTATGTTTCCCTCTTTTCCTAGTTTCCTAATTATTTTAGATTTTCCTCTTTCCCCTTTTCATTTAGAACTCAATTTGGCAGGTGTAGAAATTGACTTTTTCCCTTTTCCCTTTTTAATTAATATATTTTAAATTATCATAATATAATAAAACAATTAATTCCCCCTTTTTTAATTTTTATCCCAACAGATTTTTATGAATCAATTAAATTGCTTACTCCCTTCTTGTTACAAGATTAATGAAGATTATCATCATTATTTATTTTATATATATATATATATATATATATATATATATATATATTATTTTTAAAATGATAGAAAAATTCTGCCACCAGTATAATTTAGACCTAGACTTTAATTTTCATGTTGGGCGACATTTTATTAGGGAAATTGTTTTAAAATTTTCTTATCACGTTATTCGTCCTAAGGAAATCTAGGTTCATTCATTTATCATTAACAACATGATTTGCCCTTCAGGACGCACTAGGTTCTCCAAGGGTTCCACTCGCCTCATCTGTTTCCCTTGCATGACATGCCCTTCAGGATGCACTATGTGCTCCAAGGGTGCCACTCACCTCATCTGTTTCCCTTGCACGACGTTCCCTTCAGGACGCACTATGTGCTCCAAGGGTGCCACTCGCGTTTTGACTGACTTGGTAGACATCAATAACCCCTAGAGTCAATAGTTCGCTAGGTGAACTTTTGGGAGACTAAGGGCCTCTAAGGAATAAGGTCCCTGCCTTATTGCGCACCCCTTAGAATCATCATGAGCGACTATCACAATCTTCCCTCACGACATCGTGGGTCCTCTCGAACTAGGTAAACGTCAACCTACAGTTCGAGCCACGGCGGGAGTGCTAGTAGGCTGTGGAAGGGTTGTTGTCCACACCTCTCCCTCAACGTCTCTAGTAGTCATGCGTGACCCCTCTACTCCACATGCGAGTCTGGTCGGAAAGCTATCATCAGCCTGCATAATCAATGTATCATGTCAGCAATATATCCATAATCATATCATCTAATCAGATGCACTAATATCACATATAAAACAATCAAACCTTAATGGTTCACTCCCTGACTTGATCCAAAGTCCAAGGGGTTCCATCGATGCCTCTGTATCCTCGAGGTCCAAAATACTGCACACTCAGTAAAACCGAGTCAATAGAACTTTTCTATGTCAGTGCAGTAAAAAAACATGTCATCAACCCATAACGCCTCATAATCAAACTCAAATGTTTAATAGTATAATAATCCAGATCACTTGTGAGCAAGTGTCCTCAAAGAATAAGTTCACTCAGTGTGCAAGAGAGGGATGTTACATACAACCCCTCTTGGTATAGACTTCATCCAAAAGTTTCACAGTATAAGTGCCGAAATAATGTGTATCATAGTATCATAAGTATATCTATCAAACAAAAATGGAAACTACTGGTGCATATCATATGCGTCCTCCCAGGTCGCCCAGTGCGAACTATAGTTGTCCCACTAGACCTTGACCCGATCTACTGTTCGACATCGTAGCTATCGAACACAATGATCTAGGATGAGGATTGGCTCAGCCTTGAGATCCCCCTCATCTGAAACCAACAAAGAAATCATGTCAATAACATGTGTAGGATCACTAATATAATGTCTCAAAACAGATATGTGAAAAACGTTGTGCATATTCCTCAAAGAATCAGGCAAGGCTAGTCGATAAGCCACGAGCCCCTTTATTTCCACGATCTCGAAAGGTCCCATGAACCTAGGAGAGAGTTTATCTCCCTTTCCAAACTTGATCGAACTCTTATGTGGTCTAACCCACAAGAAGACTCGATCGTCAACCTCATAACTACGGTCGATACAGTGCGCATCGGCATAACTCTTCTGTCGATCCTGCGCTTCTTTAATCCTTTGAATTCTTGTTTGCATTTTCTATTCCATTTCTTGGATCGCTTCTGTTCCCACTAGGACCCTATCCTTAAGCCAATCCCAACTCAAAGGCGTCTGACACGGTCTCCCATAAAGAAACTCAAAAGGCGCCATATTAATGGTGCTTTGGAAACTGTTGTTATAAGCGAATTCCATTAGTGGAAAGAATTATTCCCAATGCTTTTGTTGGTCCATCATGTACATGCACAACATGTCCTCCAAGGTTTGGTTCATTCGTTCGGTCTGCCCATCAGTCTCCGGGTGGTACGCAATACTTAAGTTAAGTTGGGTCCCCAAGGCCTCTTGGAAACTCATCCAAAATCATCCAGTAAACACCGATACATGATCGGATATAATCCTCTTAGGCACACCATGTAGCTTCATAATCTCACTGATGAAAACTATAGCTATGTCAGGTGCCTAATACATCATACACACAAGAATAAAGTGAGCACTCTTTGTTAGAGTGTCTACTACTAGGAAAATTGAGTCATGTCTCCTTGCCATCAATGAAAATCCAACAATAAAGTCCATCGAAATAACCTCCCATTTCGATTCTGGAATAGCGTGCAGCTGTAGTAATCCTACTGGATGTCTATGTTCAATCTTCACCTGCTGACATTCTAGACATTTGGCCACATAGTTGACTATATCTGCCTTCATTCCCTTCCAGAAGAATAAGGGTTTAAGGTCTTCCCTCATCTTCGTGACTCCTGGGTGAGCCATGTACACTACTCTATGAGCCTTGTTTAGGATAAAAATACTCAACTCGTCATTCGGTGGTACTCAAATCCAATTTTTAAACCTCAATAATCCATCTTCGTCAAACGTAAATCCTTCAAATCTGGTACCATCATCATGTTTTGTACAATAAAATCCTCGACCTCTTTGTACCAGTCATCGTCATGCTGTAAATTTAGAATATTTTCACATAGATTCATCTGAAGAGGCACCACTAAAAAGATGCGTGGTCTCCGACTCAATGCATATGCCACTCATTTCACTGTTCCTTTTATGTAAGTAATCTCGAAGTCATACTTGCTAAGTAATTCTGATCAACACCATTGTCATGCATTCAGGTCGCTTTGCGTAAAGATGTGTTGTAGTCCACAATGGTCAGTATTTAGTTCAAATTTTCATCTAACAAGGTAGTGTCTCCAAACCTTGAAGGCATATACAATGGCTAACAACTCCAAATCGTGCGTCACATAGTTCTGCTCATGCCTTCTCAGTTTCCTCGAGATGTAAGCGATCACTCGACGATCTTGCATCAAGACTCCTCCTAAGCCTTCCTTGGATGCGTCAGTGCATACCAAGAAGTCTGCGTCCATGTCAGGGACCTTTAGTATCAGTGTTGTTGTCAACAACTCCTTGAGCCTCCGAAATGCTTCCGCACATTTCTCCGTCCAAACAAACTTCTTGTTTTTCTTCTGCAATTCCGTGATCGGATTTGCTATCTTCGAAAATCCCTCGACAAACCATCGATAGTATCCTACTAAACCCATGAAGCTATGCACTTTCAGGACATTCGTCGGTGTAGGCCATTCCATAATAGCCTTAACCTTTGTGGGATCCACGGCGATACCTTTGTCGGAGATGATATGCCCTAAGTAGTGAATATTCGATTGGTAAAATGAGCATTTGTACAATTTCCCATACAATTTGTGCTCTCATAGACACTGTAGTACCAAGCGCAAGTTCTCGTCATGCTCCTCCATCGTCCGAGAGTAAATCAAAATATCAGCAATAAATACTTGGATGAACTTTTCCTAGTACTCGCGGAACACCCAATTCATCAAACTCATAAATACCCCTGTGGCATTTGTCAGTCCAAACGGTAAAACAATAAACTTGTAATGTCCAAACCTCGTCTTAAAGGCGTTCTTAGGGACATCATCCTCCTTGATCCGTAACTAGTGATACCCTAATCGAAAATCGATCTTTGAGAACACCGTCGCACCCTTTATCTGATCAAACAAATCATCAATCCTCGGCAACAGATACTGATTCTTGATCGTTTCCTTATTCAATTGATGGTAGTCAATGAAAAGCCTCCATGGCCCATCCTTCTTTTGTGTGAAAATAACAGGTGCACCCCACGGTGACACACTTGGACGTATCATTCCTAGGACCAACCATTCTTTCAGTTGCAATCTCAACTCCTGTAACTCTGGGGTCGACATCCGATAAGGCATCCTAGCTATCAGTTCAGTCCCTGGTTTTAGGTCTATAGTAAAATCCAATTCCCTTTCCGGTGGCATCCCAGGCAACTCCTCCAGAAATACATTTGCAAACTCTCTCACCACCGGAAGGTGTTCTAGACCTTTCGCTACTTCCTTCTCATTTAATGCAAGGATCACATAAATATTACACCCCTTGTGCATGCTCTTCCGTAGCTGTAAGGAAGAGATGAACCTCAGGGAAACTCCCTGGTTCCAACCTACAATCACTCGTCTTTGTCCCTCATCATCGACCAAGGTCAATCGTTTCGTCTTACAGTTGAGTATCACCTCATGCGATTCCAACCAGTCCATACCAATCACGATGTCATAAGATCCTAAGATCATGGCGTACAGGTTGGCCCTGGTGACAAACTCTCCCAGGTTAAGGGTATAGCCCGTAACCTTTCCTCCAACCTTCTATTTGGCTCCTGAAGCCATATCTATGAAGCTAAACTCATTCTATTCGTCTGCCTTTACCTTAATCCTTTTTAGTGCGGCACCCAAAATGAAAATCTCGGTAGCACCGGGATTAATCAAAATAATAAGGGTCTGGTCAGCGACGGTATCTGACGTCTCGAGCACAGTTGACTGGTGCTCTGCCTGGCGGTTAGTCACCATTGCATGAATCCGATGGACCTTGCCCATATCTCCCATGGTGGTGGGTCTGGCTAATCCAAATTCTCTAGTCCTCTCCATAGGGCAGTCGCTCTGGTAGTGTGGCTCCCCACATGTCCAACACCCCTTCTTCGGTCCAGTACTCCGGGTACCCGAAGTATAAGACGACGGCCCACTACCCTGGAATCCGGGTCTGTTCTTCTGAAAAGGCCTAAACTACTGTTGCTACATTCGACGCTCCTACTAATGCTGTGGTCCCTGATAAGGTGTCCGCTGCTGAGGCGCCAGTCACTGAGGTGTAGCGAAAGTGGATCCCCTTTGGAAGCCACGATATCCTGGTGTATGTCTTGTTGGTGTCTGATGTTGCTGTGCACCATACGACACTTTCCCTACTGGTCTCGTTGGAGTCCTGCTCTAACCCCCATTGATAAGCTCCTCCTCTTCTATGAGAGCCTTCTGGATGACATCATGCAATATTTGAGGCATCAGAATCCTAACCTTTGCACGTATGCTGCCATTAAGTCTAAACATGAACCTGTTGACCTTCATTTTCTTAGTGTTAAGATGTGGAGCATACTAGAGCAGCTCCATAAAACAAGCCTCGTACTCGGGCATCGTACGATTGCCCTGTCATAAGGCGTTGAACTCATTGAGCTGACGCCCATTGAATTCCTTTGATAGGTACCTCTCTCGGAATTGTTCCTTGAACAGTTTCCATGACACTTCTTCGACGACCAAGTTTAGTTGTGGTAGGAGCATCTTCCATCATATAAGAGCGCTTCCGTTATAGGAGGTATAGTCACGAAATGAAAATCACATCGCCATACTCTCCAACCATGCCTCGACGACTGCGTCGTCCGGGGCACCAAAGAACTCATGAAATTTGAACTTCTCTAGTTCGTGGTGAATGCTACTAGTACCGACCGAAGTGCACGGTGGACCCTCAGGGGGTGCCGACACTTTGGTCTCATCGTTGTCCAAATGACTGATTAGTGCCTCAGACATGCACTGAAAAGATCTCATTAGCCCAACCACATCACCCATCGCTATCTGCTCCTGCTCGATAACCTATTCGTCTCCCTGGGGTTTAGACCCCTTAGGCATGGATGCTAATGGAGGCATCATGCCTCCTCCCCTAGAACCTCGTCGTCTTCCTCCGTGGTGTCCTCTAACCATGATTACCTGCACGAATACAAGTCAAATCAATTAGCAAAATTATAATTAAATCATATCAATGAAAGTCATAGTGATCCGAAGTTGCGGGTTGAACCTGGCTCTGATACCAAGTGTAACAACCCCATCGTTATGACATCAAGCGAAGTGATATATATATATATATATATATATTTGGGAAAGAAGGTGACGACGAAAAAATTTTAACCACACCACTGACGATGAATGCAAGGACATAGTATAGGCAACATGCTACTATGACACCACGCACAGGCACAAGGGAAACTGGTCAAAACATGCACAGAATAACAAGGAGGAATGACTACCCACCCGACACAAACATGACCACACCTACAAGCTAAGGGAAAACATCTCCATCCCAACACAACAACCTAGATGAACAAGACTAGCACCTCAAGGCGCGTGAACCAAATGCCTGAAGGTGTTCATCCCATGCACCAAAATCAACTTGCAACTTGCAACGCCCGACAACACTCACACAGAATGCACCGACTCTGGCCAAGATCTCGTTCAACGCTATCCCACAGGGCGCACCATGATCCCCGCATCAAGAATCATGTCGTTCCCAGGTGATAGACATGTCAATAACCTTGTCGCAAATAGAAGCTATCCGGACCGAGGACTCTAGGTAGTCCGATGCCCTAGGAATTGAATACTGATAAGAAAACCACACCCCAACCCCAACTATAGGTCGACGAGATGCCAAAGGATGATAGAAGGAAGATGATAACCAACATAAGACTTATTCAACATCCCAACCATTAATCACATCTAAAATAGTCCATATTGACAGTCTAAATTTAACATAGATTACCAATCTGATAGTAAGTCAAATTTCAATTAGTCACCATTTACAATTTTATATTAGCATTGAATTCAACAATTCTAAATTGCAATTAATTCAATACATGTTAATTTAAATTAACATTAAGGACGATCTAAATTGGCATTCCAAGATTAATCACCACTAACAAGTGATCATGAATTAAATTCTAGTGATTAAGTTTATGTTACGATATTGTGGTGAAATTGTTAAGATGGATTTAACTTTGAAAGAAACGGTAAATTTGTTAACAACTACTACATTGGTAAATTGGCTATTTATGTATATAAATCCTTCTTAAAGCTATCATTCTTTACTGGTATACAATCAAGATATTCATTCTCTACTCTCCTTACTGTTATTATATTTAGTAAAATCATTTACAACTATTACGTTGGTTAGTTGGTTGGATTATATGTATATGACCTCCTTAAGGTTATTCTTCTTATGAATATATGATATTGTCACCAGTTCACGGTTAGGAAACATAATGATGCAAGTCAATTTTCGATGCTATAAATTATCTCCCATTCATCCTAATTTAATTATGATTTCCCTGATCACTTTTTAATTGCTTCTCAATTGGATCTTATCTGGAGATGATAGATATAAAATTTGAATTAAAATTATAGAGGATAAATTTTTGTTGTGGACTACGACCTTCTAATTACACAATTGTAATATCTGGAATGGACTGTCAATAATAGATAAAGCAATCGCTGTGCAAAACACACTAGAATGAAAACTTCAATGTTATTATTTAATATATAAGAAAAATCGTTGTGTATACATGCCAGAAGGAAATTTACATTGCTATCATTAATATAAGAGCAAAATCGCTATGTAGACATGCCAGAAGGAAATTTACATTGCTATCATTTAATATAAGAGAAAAATTGTTGTGCAGACATGCCAAAAGGAAATTTACATTGCTATCATTTAACATATGAGCAAACTTGTTGTGCAAACATGCCAGAAGGAAATTTACATTGCTATCATTTAAGATATGAGCAAAATTGTTGTGCAAACATGCTAGAAGTAAATTTGAATTGCTATCATTTAATATAAGAAAAATCGTTGTCCAAATCATGGTCATGCCAGCAGCTAACACTGTCAACATTAACGCAATTTCGTGGTCCCAACAGTCAACAAAACTCAATTAACAATTAAGTAAAAAATGTGGTCGATAACAGGAAAAATGCAATCATATTTAATTGTAAAACCATGGGTATTAACAGGAAAAATGCAGTCAAATTTAATTGCAAAACCGTGGGAATTAACAGGAAAAACACAACATCATTTAATTGCAAAATCGTGGGCATTAATAGGAATCAAATAGCAGTAAATTTTTAATGAAAAACGCAGTCTCCATCAAGGGAAAAAATTGCCCCTAAAGTAAAACGAAATGCAGTCCTGAGAGGTGGCGAGATCGCTAGGCAACAAGACGAAATGCAGACTCGGTCAAGCATCGAAGGTATCCTGGCAATGACGAATCGTCGTCTTCACTAGTGGTGGAAAATCACGGTCATATCAGTAAACATAACGCCCACCCAATGCCCCCATTAACTAGTGAGGCGCCGACAATTCGTGGAGGATGAAAGAAATGTCAGAAAATGCAATTCGTAGGGAAAAATTTTCCCCCTCCCCAAAGAAACAGATTGCAGTCTTAAAATGCACGAATTCGGTCTTAAAATGACAAATCACCTTCCAATAATTGAAATGCATAAGAAGAAAAAGGAAATTTTCATTCAACGGGAGTAAGTGCTGTCAACAAAAGACAACGCAGAAATAAATTCATCCAGCATTATATAAAAACACAGAGCTAAATTTTTCAGCAATATTAAAAAAAATGCAGAGTTAAGTCGTAGAGAAAGGTAGTTACCCAACCAAGAACAATCAACAGGGTTATAAGGCTGGGCAGGAACATCCTTTGCTCAACATCCACGCACCGAAAAGTAGGGCGTTGAGATCCATAGGTGTATTAATGTTGAAGCGACGACCATAGATCAGGCTCCTGGCCGATTGCTCAAGCACAGACTGATGAGCTAGGGACAAAGGAAAAAATAAACCGCAATCATCTCAATCAATAAACCACAGGATGGTCAGACATGCAGGGATTGAAGGCAATGGGAAATCAATCAACATCAAACTAAGGCGACGGGGACAATTTTAGTCATCAACTAGAACACTAAGACTATCATATTCTTTACCTTATTAAGCATACCGAACTGAAACCATAAATCATACTAACAATCTACCACACAAAAATAAAGGAAGCGTACCGTTGCCCAATCTCCTGCTCTGAGTTGATGTCCCATGCGCTCAATGCAACTCCCTCTTGCCAACCGATGAGACTTCACCGGTACCTCCCAGCCAACGCTAGGGGTACTCTTCTTCCCCCTTAGCCCCCCGAGCCGCAAAGGGGCCACACACACTAACCAGAGAATTAGCTAGCTCCAAGCTCGCCTCGCAAGGCCGAGCTACCACTCCTCACCGAGCTAGGTATCCAAACTTCCACAAGCTAAGTCAGTCAAGTATAGATTTCTGTAGCGTAACGTTACAGAAAATAGAAGAGATTCATCATCAGTTTCCTCCCTCCATTATATAGAGTTTCGAAGTCCCTTACTTTCCCAAATCCCATTTTATTTAATGTTTGATAAATTAATTCATAAAAATTCCTCCCCGTACATGTGCCACCCATCCCCCTCATTCCTTCAAAAAATAATTTGTTTAATTAATTAATTACCCTTACTTCCCTCACCCACCTAGAGTCACTCCTAGAATCGCTCCTAGGTGTCCCCAAATTCCCTTACAGGTTTTAATGACTTTCCCCATTATTGATTTGCTAGTTCAGTTTAAATTAGAAAGTTCTTAAATGATAGATACCTTACTAAGTTTGACTTTCTGCTGTTTCCCTCTTTAATTAATAAATTTTAAATTATCATCATATAATAAAACAATTAATTCCCCCTTTTTAAATTTTTATCCCAACATATTTTTATGAATCAATTAAATTGTTTACTCCCTTCTTGTTACA
>ML786608.1:422259-442022 GCA_009831015.1 Picea engelmannii | reverse complement strand
ATATATATAGTTTAAAAGGATAGAAAAATTATTCCACGAGTATAATTTAGGCCTAGACTTTAATTTTCATGCTGGGTGACATTTTATTAGGGAAATTGTTTTAAAAATTTCTTATCACGTTATTTGTCCTAAGGCCATCTAGGTTCACTCATTTATCATTAACAACGCGACGTGCCCTTCAGGACGCACTAGGTGCTCCAAGGGTGCCACTTGCCTCATCTATTTCCCTTGCACGACGTGCCCTTCAGGACGCACTACGTGCTCCAAGGGTGCCACTCACCTCATCTATTTCGCTTGCGTGACATGCCCTTCAGGATGCCCTACGTGCTCCAAGGGTGTCACTCGCCTCTTGACTGACTTGGTAGACATGAACAACCCCTGCAGTCAATACTCCGCGAGGTGAACTTGTGGGAGACTAAGGGCCTCTAAGGAATAAGGCCCCCATCTTATTGTGTGTCCCTTAGAATCATCGTGAGCGACTGTCGCAGTCTGCCCTCACGACATCGTGGGTCCTCTCGAACTAGGTAAATTTTAACCTACAGTTTGAGCCATAACGAGAGTTCCAGTAGGATTTGGCAGGGCTATTGTCTACACCTCTCCCTCAACATCTTTGGTAGTCGTGCATGACCCCTCCACTCCACATGTGAGTCTGGTCGACAAGATATCGTCAGCCTACATCATCAACGAATCATGTCAGCATTATATCCATAATCATATCATCTAATCAGATGCACTAATCTCACATATAAAACAATCAAACTCCAATGGTTCGCTCCCCGACTCGATCTTGAGTCCAAGGGTTTCCATCGATGCCTCTACATCCTCGAGGTCCAAAATCTTGCACACTCAGTAAATTTGAGTTAATAGCACATGTCTATGTCAATGCAGTAAAACAACATGTCATCAACCCATAACGCCTCATAATCAAAATCAAACGTTTAATAGTATAATAATCTGGATCACTTTTGAGCAAGTGTCCTCAAAGAATAAGTTTGCTCAGTGCACAAGAGAGGGATGTTACAAACAAACAAATTTAGCTACACATGCACTTCATTATAAATCTTATTCAAGATTGTATTTTCAAAGTTCTCTTATGCCCTATAGATAATCAAGTTGCAGATATTTTCACAAAGCCCCTTACATAAGTGATTTTTTTCAAACTTTGGTCTATGTTAGGAGTTCAAAAAGTTGTCATTAAGGGGGGATAGGATCTAATGTCTCCTTGATTCTCCTATTATGTCACCTTTGCAAATCCTTCAATCCTATCCCAATTTGTTCTTAAGGGAGGTGGTTAGGATATTTAGACACTTAGGATTTAGTTAAGATCAACTTGGTCTAATGTGTCTTTAGGTAAAAGTGTGTTTCTTTAGTATGAATTAGTATACATTTGTAGTTATATAATCCAAAAATCATGATATGTTATAGACATAAAGTGATTTGATGGTTCATATTCTCCTCAATACTACTGACTATATTGATTTGTGGCTTAACACCCAATTGGCCCATGATCTCTATTTAAAGAGCATGAAGGGTTATTTGCTGAAGATAAATTGTGAGAAACTCTTATGTATAGTACTTTTATTTTCATTAATACATTTCTTCAAGTGGCCATGTTGTTGGGGCCATGGGCTATTACTCTCTTTGATGGTTTAACCATGTAATACATTGGTGTACTTATCTCTGATATGTTTGTGTGAGAGGTTTCTTAAGGTGTTTCACCTATGTGGGAATACCCTTTTTTGTTGAACATATTATTGGTGAGGTGTGTGGCTTAAACATGGAGTGAGATTTTAGGTGCAATGCAATTAGGGTGCAAATATAGCACCATGTACAAAATCAAGAGTGTACACGAAAATATAGTGTAGTTCCTACAAAGGAAGATTAAGTAATAAGAGTGTGGAGTTGAATGCATGTTGAAATGGAAAAAAGATCAATCCAAGAAATGAATAAGCTGCACTACAAGGAAAACACCTTCTTGCAGATGTTTTTACGGAATCTCCCCAAAAACTCTATACCTTCTCCATTTATAGTGAAGGGTTTTAGAAGAGGTGGGTAGCCAAAGGTTTTTGCAGAGGTATTTTTATCGGTGCACCTTTAAGGTCGATACACACAGGTGTGTACATGAACAATAAAGCACCAATGCGTCAATGTTCAAAATCATTGTTAGGATATTTAGACACTTAGGAGTTAGTTAATATCAACTTGTTTTAATGTATCATTAGGTAAACATGTGTTTCTTAGTGTGTTTCTTTAGTATGCATTAATATGCATTTGTAGTTAGGAAATCCAATGGTCACTATATGTTCCCGGCATAGAGTGATCCCATGGTTCATATTCTCCTCGATCTTAATAGTTCCATTGATCTCTGGCTTAACAACCAATTGGTTCATCATATCTATTTAAAGAGAATGGATGGTCATTTGCCAATAATTGATTGTGAGAAACTCTCTTGTGAATTTCTCTGTAGTATTTTTCTTTTGCATTAATAAATTGCTCCAAGTGGCCACATTGGTTGGGGTCGTGGATGTTTCCCTATAGGGGTTTTACCATGTGAAAAAATTGGTGTGTTGATTGAACATGGTATCATAGCTCATTTGAATACCTACTCCCATTGTAGATCGATATCGTGAAGTCGTGTTTCCTCATCTCTAGTTTCTAAAATTTATGTACATTTCTAGGCTAAGGGGACTATTCCATTATGCCCAGAGTGCTCATTTCAATCAAGAACACTTTTTTTCACTCAAAAAGGTTTTTCATTTTCCAAAAATACAACCATTTCAGTCAGATCCAGAGGTATAAATCCCAAATACGCCCTTTTAATTTTTTACAGAGTTATTATTTCGGTTTTATGTTTTTTATTTCCAGGTTGCTACTCTTTTGGATCTGGTTATGTTCTTTTCCCCACGCCCTATGCAATCTCAGCAAATCACAAACAAATCAGAAAGGGTTTTCCATCTATGTATTTTTTTTACTGTGCACTCTCTGCGATCTTGGTGAACTAGAAATAAAGGGAAATTTGCATTTTTCGGGTAATTTAACCAAGATATAACCCTTGTTGTCATCGAGAAGAGAACATTTTTTCTTGTGTGATTTTTTTTTTTTATGAGCGTGCTCTCCAAGGTCATCTTCAACAATAACAACAACAACAACAATCCTCCTTCTAAACAATATAATTTGTTTTGCACTAGCTCACTTGATTAAAAGCTATTTTACTTAGTAAGAGGTCTTGAGTTCAAGTATCTCTTTTGTTACTTTTTTTTGAAAAAATTAATGCATTGATTGTAAAGTGCATTTCACTTAAGTTATAAAAGTGAAACACTATTAAATAACTTTAAATATTTTCTTTTAAGTTATTTTTTGCATGCAACTTCATTGTAAAAGTAATTCTCACTTATTTTATACAAGTGAGACACCTCGTAAGCAACTTGTTTAAAAGTGAGATTACAGGCACAGTTAGGAGAAATATCACCACATGGACCAAATTCTACTTGCCACATGGGTCTTTGGTTATTGTTTATGTTTTTTTTTCAAAAGGGCATAACTTTCACATTCAAAGTTTGTTTTCAATGCCTTTTTTTTTTTAAACAACCTAATTTTTCGCTATTTTTCTATCCAGACCATCTGTTTCGGTTTTTAAATCCATATTATTTTCATATTTAATTTGGATTCTCCCAATTATTTTTTTCTTACCATCATCAACTACTTCCAATGGAAATTCCATATGGAGGATTTATTAATAAGTAAAGGACTGTACTAGATTACCTTGGGAAAAGAACTAGAACCTACTGATGATTAAAATAAAATAAAATGGGAAAATAAGAATGACGAAGCACATGGATCGATTGGAATGTTCATCTCTCATGATTTAAGGTTTCACCTTCAAGGAATTGATGACCCTGATGAAGCTTGAGAAAATCTTGAATATGTGTTTGGTAAACACAATATTATTCGAGCCCACCAAATAGAAAATCAGATAATGACTAAGTCCAAATGATTTTTCTTGCATTGAAGACTATTTATCTAAGTTTAAAACACTTAGAATTTTATGTGCAATGTTGGCATGTTTATAGGCAGAGTGTGCTTGTCATTGATGGCAAGAAAAGAAACAACGATGGCATGTTTATAGGAACAATGTGCTTGTCATTGACGGAAAGAACAACAACGACGATGGCATATTGGCAACAATGACGACAAACAGGAAAGCAACAATGATAGCATCAGGAATGAACATACCATGACAAATTGTTGTCTACAAGCTCAGGAGGACGTGCACAGGGAAGAGAGTTGGAGTTTCCAGATAGGCAAAGGTTATCATGAAGGTAGCAAGGAGTGTGTGCACGATTCCTTAGAATTCGTGAGTTTGCATAAGGAATCAAGCTCAGGACGAATAGCGTAGATTTGCACGCAGAGCGCAAGTGTGCACCAGGGAGGAGATTAACTTCATTTCAAAAGCTGAGGAGAGATAGTGTTTTTTAGAAACACAAATGTGACCCAAAGTCATAAGGACTCACGGAAGGAGAAAAGGTCGATACCCTTGAAAAATTAGAAAACCTTCTAAGTCGGAGAGATTAGAAGCTCAGGAAGAAGAGAGACAATGGTCGTTGGATCAAACACTGTGAAGAATTTGGACCATTAGATCAGAGTCTAGACAAGAGGAACGAGTGCACAAGAGAGGAAAATATCCCATCCATTGTATGTGAGTGCAAAGGACCAGCAACCGTTAGATCCAATGGATTTGCAAGGAGGATAAGCAAGGGCTGAGATCTGAGATCTCGATAATCCAAATACCCGTCAACCATCGGATCAAAACCAAATTACCATTAGCTGTCAGATCATTTTAAATTTGAAGGATAGGATAAGTGGGGCTAAAGGGTTGAGAATTTGATTATCCGAATACCCTTCAGCCGTCGGATCAAACCCGAATTCCTGTCAGTCGTCGGATCATTTTCAAGTGGAAGGATAGGATAAGCTAGAAGAGTTGCATCGCAAACAGATCGAGCCATTTATTTGAGATCTTGATCAAACGAACGAAATTCGTTTTAGGTATAAATATGTGAGGAGGTTAAGCTTAAGCTTCAGAAAAATCTCACCTCAATAATTTCAAGTCTGAGATTTGAAATACCCAAAGCCCAAAGATACAAAAAGATGAAATAAATCCTCGATTATCGGATCATTCAAAATGAATTTCAACCATCGGAACATTCTAAAGTGGAAGGATAGGATAAGTTAGGAAAAGGACGTGCTAATCTCAACTTTCAAGAATCAGGGACTCAAATCTACAGTCAACAGGGCATGTCAGACCCCCCCAACCTTTCCGTCTTTAACTGGGGGGGTCCAAGTTGTTGGTATTTTCCATGTGGGACCCTCATATGTGTCACATTCCTATTAAATCAGACCCCCCTCGCTCATTACCACTTACCTCCTAACCCCCCCTCCGATTAAACCACCAAACCACTCATACATACCACCTCCGTGCTCTGACATCACACTCCACTGCCTATTACACATCACATTCCACTACCACACTCTACCTCCACATTCCACTACTCTACCTACACGTCTCACCCACATCAATAGACCACCTCAACAAGGACATCTGGCAGACCACATCAACAATGACACGAGTCGTCCGATCTGAAAGATCACTTTGGGTGTATTCTCAATCGTTGATCATAGTACACTGGAAGGATAGTGTAAGTTTGAATAGTTGAAATCCCGAAGTTCTGAAGGGATAAGTTCCGACAACCGTCCACCTCAATGTTTGATTAATTCCTAGTCATCATATTGAATAATGAAAGGATGGGTGTAAGGATAAAATCTAACTATTGATTTGTTTTCGTGAAATAAACCGTCCACTCAGGAGCACCGTCGAGATCATAAGATCGATGGTCTCGTCGCATTGTGGAGATTGAATATGCATGAACTTTAAAAAGTTGAAGGTGGGCCGCAATGAAAACCATGGTTTTGGAGAAAGGACACGTGGAGGCTCGAGGTAAATTGCGGGGCAAAAAGAAATTTGTTGTACACCACCTTTGGATGCACCTGCAATCGCGTGGTCACACGAGTTCATCACCTAAGGTCATATCGAGGGAGGAGCTATCACATCGCTAAGCTCCACTTTGGAGTTCGGGAGATCGGGAAGCGCCTTTTGAATAGGCGTTTGGTCACCACCGATGGTCACGTGAAGGAAGGGGCTTAAAAGCCAAAGAAGCCAAAATGACTCTCTGTAACTGCAAGAACGAAGTGATTGTAACTGCCATAGAATTAGAAGAGCTTCAGGGTGATCGCTAGAGGAGCTGAAGAGTATCGATATAACTGTCAGTGGAATGAAGACTCATCATAAAGACAATTGACAGATGGAAAAGTGTCGAAGACTGTAACTGCCAGAGAAGCCACAAAATCTCAAGATAACGACAACTGATGATGAACAGACTCAGCATAATCGCCAGAGAGGATGAATATTTGAGGGTATGATCTGGCAGAGGACTTGGCATGAAAAATATATGCAGAACAAAGAAGAGAGGTTTTTCTTCTTTTGATAGTTATTCATGCGGGTAGAATCAGGCAGTGCGCAGGAGATGAAGCACACAAAAGAGGCATAACACAGAGAATGGAAATGGTGCACAGAGCATAAAATGAAGAAGAAAGAAATAGAACATAAATGGATATCTGAGAGAGGAAGATAAAGTCGAGGTGCACATGTAAAGACAGAGAAGAAGAACAAAAATCTCAAGAAGATGCGAGCAAGAAGACACTGATGCAGGCAGAGAAGAGTAGTGTAGCAGAACAGTGATGAGACTGGTAAGCCATTGATAAATACTGTATCAGTGTAATAAATTTTAGTAACAAAGATTTGTATTTCAGGGTGGTAGGGTGGTGTTAGGGAGGAATTTTGTCCTCAGATTTTCAAGTGGGTGCTTGAACATATGGAGTTTTAGCTTCCATCTAGTTGCAACCAAAAAAACCAGGGTGGTAGGGTGGCGCAAGGGAGAACTATTATTCTCTATTATACAGGTTGGTGCCTCTGTAACTAGAAGTTGATGCTTCCATCTAGTTGGTGTTGTAACACTCAAGGAGTCGGTGCTTCAATCTAGTGGGTGCTAGGAATCCAGAGAGTTGGTTCTCTCAGCAAGTTGTAGCTCGTATAGGTTGGTGTCTGTGTGTCTCGAAGTTGGTGCTTCCATCCAGTTGGTGCTGGAACACAAAGAGATTTTTTTCTCTCAGCAATTTGCTACTTGTAAATCATAGGTGGTAGCTTCAAAAGGAGTTGATGCTCATAAGAATGATAATGTACAAAAAATTAAGATTACTTATCATATCAATAAGAAGAGGTTTTCTCGCTTTATGGGTTTCCTCAGGAATATCTGTCTCTGTATATTTCATGTGTGTGATTGATGTTGAATATTCTATTGCTTACTTCCTTGAATTATTGTGATCATCATTGAGTGTTTTGTAATGAGTTGAAAATGGGCATAATTGTTTAAGCACAGTAACAACTATTTCAACCCCCCCTCTTAGTTCTTCAACAATTGGTATCAGAGAAAGTTCCATTTATTTAAGGGTAGATCCTAGAGCTTAAACATGACTAGCCATGAAGTAACTTCAACCAATAAGCCTCCTATGTTTGATGGAACATTTTTTTCCTTCTGGAAGGTTAGAATGAGAACATACATCATGGCCTTAGGTGCTCATGTTTGGGATGTTGTAGAGACTGGATATACAAAACCTATTGTGCTAGCTTCCAAAGATGATAAGTTAGAATTTAGCTTCAATTCAAAGGCAATGAATTCTATCTTGAGTGGGCTTGCTGAAGATGAATTTGTAAAGGTCATGCAACTTGAATATGCCAAAGAAATTTGGGATAAACTTATTAGCAGTTATGAAGGAGATGAGAAAGTAAAGATGCCAAAATTTAGACACATAGATTTAAATTTGAACAACTAAAGATGAATGAGGATGAAACAATTAGTAAATATTTTTTAAGAGTTGAGGAGCTTGTGAATTCCATGAAGGGTCTTGGTGAGAACATTGAAGACGCATTTTTAGTTCATAAGATTTTAAGATCTCTGCCAAATAGATTTAATCCAAAAGTTTCTGCAATAGAAGAACTGAATGATCTTAAAACTCTTTCTATTGATCAACTCCTAGGAACTCTAACTACTTATGAAATGAGGATTAGAAAAGATAAATCCACCACTAGAGAAGCATCTTTTAAAGAAGACAAGAATGTTGATTCAGAATTATATGATATTGAGGAAAAATTTGTGAGAAGGTTAAAGAAAGGATTAGGAAAATACCAAGGAAAGCTTCCCTTCAAATGTTTTAACTGTGGAAAGATAGGTCACTTTGCATCTAAGTGTCCACACAAGAAGAAGGACTAGAAATATGAAGGTTAAGAGAAGTACAAATCCAAAATATTTGATAAAAATAATTTTTTATGTGTAAACAATGATGACTCTTCAGAAGACACAGATAGTGACTCTTCCTGTGAAGATAAGGTTACTGACTTTATGCTTATGACCAAATAGTATTATGATAACAAAATCACAGGAAGTGATGTTAATGATGAAGAAGCTGTGGTTGATATGGAAGGTGAACTAATCAGTACTTTAGAAGAGATTGACAGACTCAGACTTAAGAAGAGAAAACAAAAACAATTGTTGATACAGTTCGAGAAAGACAATAAAAAACCTGATGAATAATTTTCCCTGCTAAAAGTGGAATTAGAAGAGGCAAAGAAAATAGAGGACATTCTGAAACAACAATTATCATAGAAGAAGGAAATATGTGAAGATCTAGAAGAAGAAGTAGTGGAAACTAGAAAAGAGTTAGAGAAGTTTCAAGGCTTGTATCACCAGAATCTATCAAGTATCAAAGCCTCAGAAGGATTAGCCACCATTCTGAATAAAAAAAGGAATCCAAAGTTGAAAAATGGTTTGGGTTATGAAGAGGGATCAAGTAGTGGTCAGTCAAGCAACAAAGAATCCATCAAGTTTATCAAATCTACAACCAATGACAACAACAACCTTGCAGAAACAAAGGAAGATAATCAACCGTCAAGGAGGAGTAAAGAAAAAGGTGCCAGAAATGAATCTGCAGAACAAATAAATAATGCACCCTCTTCTTAAGGAAATCATCAACATGGAAGAAATCGACCTGCTCAAAGAAGACAACCATTTTCCAGGTACAAAGATTTTTTCTATGGATATTCTTTCTATTTTTTTAACTTTGGCCACAAAGTTGTAAATTGTTCCTTAAGATTTAGACATGAGAAATCAAGACACCCAAGGAATAAATATATGCCACAACAAAGAATGAGACAACCAAGTAACAAACAACCACATATTGCAAATTTTCAAATTAAGTTTAGAGACATGCAACTGAGGAGGTCAAGAAATAATGAACAACCAATGAGTAGACAACGTTGCACCAATCACTTTGACCTATTGAACAATGAGCTCGAATGTTATAACTGTCATAACTTCAGCCACAAAGCTGCAAACTTCCATCTGAAGAATTACAAAGAAGATCCAAAGATAAAGCTTGTATCTATAAATGCCATCACATGGAAAAAGAAAGATAGTGAAAAATGTGGTCTAGTACTTTCAGCTCAAAAATAAAATGACCCTTGGAATATAGAAAGTGGATGTTCCAAGCACATGATTGGGGACAAGGATAAGCTTTTGTCTATAAGTAAAAGAAAAATAGGAAATGTGACCTTTGGAAATGATGAACCAAGTAAAATCAAGGGTAAAGAGATGGTGATTTTGAGTAATGGCAAAGGAGATGCCCAGGATGTTCTTCTTGTAGATGGTCTGAAACATGATTTTCTTAGTGTAATTCAAATGTGTGATAGAGGTTGTGAAGAGGTGTTCACTTCCAAAGATTGTAAGGTAAAGAATGTAAACTGGACAAGTGGTGGCTAAATACATAAGGACATATGATAATGCATGTGTGATGAAAGAAGATAGAGAAGAGTGTCATCTAAGAAAACATGATGAAGGTTGGTTATGGCATAGGAGATTTGGACATCTAAACTTTGACCACTTAATCAAGCTAAAAAATCTTGAGGCAGTAAAAGATCTTCCAAAATGATCAAAGTCACAAGATTCTGTGTGTAAACCCTGCCAAGTAGGAAAGCTAACCAGGACACGGTTTAAATCCAAAGAGCTCTACTTCAACAGAGAAACCACTCCAATTAGTTCATATGGATTTATGTAAACCATCAAAATAGGAAGGCACATGGAAGGAAAACTATTTCATGCTGATCATTGATGATTACTCCAGACTCACTTGGGTTGCTTGTCTCAAAGGAAAAACTGAAGCATTTGAGAAATTTAAAATATTAAAGGCTTTAATTGAGAATAAAACACGCAAAAGGTTAAAGGCAATAAGATCAGACAGAGGAAGAGAATTTATGTCAAGTGATTTCAAGGAATTATGTGATAAACATGGGATCAGGAGAGAATACACAATCCCAGGAACTCCACAACAAAATGGATTAGTTGAGAGGCAAGTATGATGATAGGGATGATGAAGGCATCTTCTTAGGATATGCTACCAATGGTAAAGGATAAAGATGATTTAATAAAAGATTGTGTAAATTAGTTGATTGCATTGATTTAAAGGTTGATGAAGGAGTCCTAGTAAGAGAGGTGAGAAATATTGAGTCTACTACAGAGGATACAACTGAAGCTGAAGATGAACAGGTCCAAGAATCACAAGGAGAAGACTCTGAGTTAGATACAAATACTCTACAGGACTCAAATAAGAGAGTTCATCCTGTCAGGGGGAGTATGTGTTGGTTGAATATCTGATACCTCCAAAAAATACTGCAACAGCTCAGGGGGAGCATGTTTTCTTTGACATTTATGTCAAAGGAGGAGAAAAATATGTGGTCTGGATGCTACAGTTGGAGGTCTAAGCAGAATAAAGAAGCCTTTCAGGGTTTCCATCAATGCCAAAGGGTGATATTGTTGGCATGTTTACAGGTAGAGTGTGCTTGTCATTGATGGAAATAACAACAACAATGATGGAATGTTTACAGGCAGAGTGTGCTTGTCATTGATGGAAAGAACAACATCAACGATGGCATATTGGCAAAATGATGACAAACATGAAAGAAACAATGATAGCATCGGGAATGACTAGACCATGAGAAATTTGTGTCTACAAGCTCAAGAGGATGTGCATAGGGAAGAGAGTTGGATTTTCCAGATAGCCAGAGGTTATCATGAAGGCAACAAGGAGCATGTGCAAGATTTGTTAGAATCCGTGAGTTTGTAGAAGGAATCAAGATCAGGAGGAATAGTGCAGAGTTGCATGTAGAACACAAGTGTGCACCAGGGTCGAGGTTAAATTCATTTCCAAAGATAAGGAGAGATAGCATTTTTCAGAAATGCAGACGCGACCCAAAGTCATCAGGACTCGCAGAAGGAGAAAAATTCGAGACCTTTGAACACTTAGAAAACCTTCAAAGTTGAAGAGATCAGAAGCTCATGAAGAAGAGAGACAGTGGCCATTGGATCGAACATTGTGAAGAATATGGACCATTAGATCAGAGTCCAGATAGGAGGAATGAGTGCACGAGAGAGGAACAGATCCCATCCATTGGATCTAAGCACAAAGGACCAGCAACCGTTAGATCTAGTGGATTTTCAAGGAGGATAAGCAAGGGATGAGATCTAAGATATCGATCATCCAAATACCCGTCAGGCATCGGATCAAACCCAAATTCCCGTCATTCGTCGGATCATTTTAAAGTTGAAGGATAGGATAAGCGGGGCTAAAGGGTTCAAAATTTGATTATCCGAATACCCGTCATTTGTTGGATCAAACCCAAATTCCCGTCAGCCATCGGATGATTTTCGAGTGGAATGAAAGGATAATCTAGAAGAGTTGCATCGCAGATAGATCGAGCCATTGATTTGATATATTGATCAAATGAACAAAATTTGTTTCGGGTATAAATATGTGAGGAGGTTAAGCTTAAAAAAACTCTCACCTCAATAATTTCAAGTTCAAGATTTGAAATACCCGAAGCTCGAAGATTCAGAGAGCCGAACTAAATCCTCAACTGTTAAATCATCCGAAGTGAATTTCACTTGTCAGGTCATTCTAAAGTGGAAGGACAGGATAAGTTAGGAAAAGGAAGCGCTAATATCAGTGGCTGAGAATCGAGGACTTAGATCTATGATCGACAGGGCATATTGGACCCCCCTAACCTTTCTGTCTTTAACCCGAGGGGATGGGGTCCAAGTTGGTGGTATTTTCCATGTGGGACCCACATACGTGTCACCTTCCTGTTAACTCAGACCCCCCTCTCTCATTACCACTTACCACCTAAACCCCCCTCCGAGTAAACCACCAAACCACTCATACATATCACCTTCACACTCTGATGTCACACTCCACTACCCGCTACACGTCACACTCCATTATCGTGCTCTACCTCCACACTCCACTACTTTTCCTGCATGTCTCACCCACATCAACAGACCACCCCAGCAAGGACATGTGGCAGAACACGTCAGCAAGTACACGAGTGGTCCAATCTGAAAGATCACTTCAGGTGTATTCTCAACCGTTGATCATAGTACAGTGGAAGGATAGTGTAAGTTTGAAAAGTTGAAATCCCAAAGTTTCGAAGGGCGAAGTTTCGACAGTCGTCCATCTCAATGTTTGATTAATTCCTAGCTGACAGATTGAACAATGAAACAATGGGTGTAAGGATAAAATCTGACCATTGATTTGTTTCTGTGAAATAAACCATCTAATATGATCCATCCACTTAGGAGCACCATCAAGATTGTAAGATTGACGGTCCCGTCGCATTGTGGGGATTGAAGATGGGAAAAATTTTAAAAGTTGAAGGCATGCCACAATCGAAACCATGGTTTTGGAGAAAGGACACGTGGAGGCTCGAGGTAAATTGCGGGGAAAAAAGAATTGTGTTCTACACCACCTTTGGACGTGCCCACAATCGCGTGGTCACATGAGTTCATCACCAAGGTCATATCGAGGGAGGAGATATCACATCGCTAAGCTCCACTTTGGAGTTTGGGAGATTTGGAAGTGCCTTTTGGATAGGCGTTTGGTCACCACCGATGGTATCGTGAAGGAAGGGGCTTAGAAGCCAAAGAAGCCAAAATGACTCTCTGTAACTACTAGAATGAAGTGATTGTAACTGCCAGAGAATTCAAAGAGATTTAGGGTGATCTCCAGAGGAGCTGAGGAGTCTTGATGTAAGTTCCAATGGAATGAAGAATCATCATAGAGACAACTGACAGATGGAAAAGTGTCGAAGACTGTAAGTACCAGAGAAGCCAAAGAATCTTAGGATAACGACCACTGATGATGAACAGACTCAGCATAATCACCAGAGAGGACAAAGAGTTGAGGGTATGATCTGGTAGAGGACTTGGCATGAAAAATATATGCAGAACATAGAAGAGAGGTTTTGCTTCTTTTGATAGTTATTCATGTGGGTAGAATAAGGTAGTGCACAGGAGATGAAGCACACAAAAGAGGCATAGCGTAGATAATGAAAATGGTGCACAGAGCATAAAACATAGAAGAAAGACATAGAACATAAATGGATATCTGAGAGAGGAAGAGAAAGCCAAGGTGCACATGCAGAGACAGAGAAGAAGAAAAAAAATCTCAAGAAGATGCGAGTAGGAAGACATTGATGGAGGTAGAGCAGAGCAGTGTAGCAAAACAATGATGAGACTGGTAAGTCATTGATAAATATTGTATCACTGTAATAAATTTCAATAATAAAGATTTATATTTCAGGGTGGTAGGGTGGTTCTAGGGAGGACTGTTGTCCTCAGAGTTTCAAGTGGGTGCTTGAACACAGGGAGTTGTAGCTTCCATCTGGTTGTAGCTAGAAAAACCAAGGTGGTAGGGTGGTGCAAGGAAGAACTATTGTTCTCTATTATACAGGTTGGTGCATGTGTAACTGGAATTTGATGCTTCCATCCAGTTGGTGCTGGAACACTCAGGGAGTTGGTGCTTCCTTGTAGTGGGTGCTAGAGAATCTAGAGAATTGGTGCTCTCAACAAGTTGCAGCTTGTACATGTTGGTGCATGTGTGTTTGGAAGTTGGGGCTTCCATCCAGTTGGTGCTGGAACACAAAGGGAGTTGGTTCTCTCAATGAGTTGTTTCTTGTAAATCAGAGGTGGTAGCCTCAAAAGGAGTTGGTTCTCATAAGAATTACAATGTACAAAAAATAAAGATTACTTATCATATCAAGAAGAAGAGATTTTCTCCCTTTATGGGTTTCCTCAGGAATATCTGTCTCTGTATATTTCATGTGTATGATTGATGTTGAATATTATATTGCTTACTTCCCTGCATTATTTTGATCATCATTGAGTGTTCTGTAATCAGTTGAAAATGGGCATAATTGTTTAAGAACAGTAACAAATGATTCACTCCCCCTTCTTCGTTGTTCAACACATAAAACTAGAAGAGGAGATTTGTATATATATTATTCTTGTGAATCTTGGTAGTGCATATTCAATATTTGTATCTACCTTCGATGCCACCAGGTAAGCTCTAGGGACTTCTTATAAAAATACCTCTCTTGAGTCCTTTTGTGATGCTTTGACTAGAGAGAAAGATAATATTGTGCAGCTTGGAGTGATCAACACTGCAAATATCTCCACCAAAGATTTAGTGGCCCAACAAAAATATAAATCTTAAAATCCCAAGAAGCAACATCCTTGCCATAACAACAATAAAAACAAGGGTCCCAAACTCACTCAGCTATTTTCCACTCTTAATGGTGATAAATGAGAAAAATATAAAAGTAAGAAGATTTCCATACATTGCAACTTTTGTGGGAAACATGGTCATGGCGAGTCCAAATGTTTTAAGAAGATGGCATCTTTAGAAGCAACAATGAAGAAACACACCGTTGGTATTGATTCTACTTCTTCTTATTTTTCTAATGGACATGCACTTTCTACTTCTAGTTTCTTCTTTAATACAACTTCTACTTCTTCTTTTGATGAGTGGCTTATTGATTCTAGAACATATTATCATATGGCTAAGGATAACACCATATTTTCTGCTCTAGATGAATGTAACACCAAAACAATATTTGTTGGTGATGATATATCTCTTAGTGTTGTAGGGTACAAAATAATTCAGGTGGATAATGGTCATTTTAATGATGTATTATGTGTTCCAAGTATTTCCTACAACCTTATATCAATATATCAAATCACTCATTCAGGGGAAGGTAAAACCGTAGAGTTTTCACCTCACCAAGTTGTAATTAAGGATCTAAAATATCCTTAGCATGTTCTAGCAACTATAATTGTTGATGATATTACCATGTTGTACAAGTTTGACAACTTTGAGTCATCATATTTTCCATCAATTTTTATTCCTCATAGTGATGACTTGAACAAATTTTGGCATCAACAGTTTTGTCATATAAACTATCGCTCATTGCAACAACTATGTGATCAACAAATGGTGACTAGTCTTCCTCTAGTTTCATGCAAAGATGGTGTTTGTGTCAGTTTTTTTCTTGGAAAACATCATTGGGACAGTTTTGACAAACGTGCCTCTTGGCACACCTCAACCCCTTTTCATATTGTTCAAAGTCACTTGTGAGGTCCATTTTCTTCTCCTTCTTTTTCTGGGTGCAAGCAAGTATTTCTTAACTTTCATTGATGACTTTTCCAGATGCCCTTGGGTTTACTTCTTAAAAATTAAGAGTGAAGTTTTTGAAAAGTTATTTTCCTACAAGTCCCTTGTAGAAAAGCAATATGGACATCAATTTCAAATATTAAGAACATATAATGGAGGTGAATATGTGAACAATCAATTTACAAGTTACTACATTGAACATGGCATCCGAATGAAACACATTGTTCCATATACACCATAGAAAAATGGTGTTGTTGAAAGAAAAAACCTCACTTTAAAAGAAATGGCTAATTATATGATCCAGTCTAAGGGATTAAGTCTAAAGTATTGGGAAAAAGTCATTAACTATGCAAATTACATAGTAAATCTCACTCCCACTAAGGCTCTTAAAAATATAACAACAGAAGAAGCATGGAATAAAATTAAGCCAGATGTGAGTCACTTCCATGTATTTGGTAGTGTAGTATGGGATCACATTCTTTATGAGAAAAGGAAACATTGCAGCCTAAGAGTGAGAATTGTATATTTGTTGGTTATTCTGAAGATGTCAAAGGTTACAAAATTATTCAACCACATTGTAATAAAATTATTATTAGATGATATGTTAAATTTGATGAAAATCTATTGGCTTGTGAGCCTAATTCGACATTTGTGTCCTCTTCGGCGTGTGAGCCATCTTCAACATTTTCTCCTTCTTCTATTACTATTCTGGTTTCTTCTTCTTCAGATGATGACAATGAGGATGAAAATCCACCTCCACCTACTGACCTTCCTCCAGATGAGTCCATTGAACATGAACCTGCACCAACATCACCACTTCCTAGATGGGTTTGTTCAACATGAGAAGCAATTGGTGATCTTGTCGGTGATCCTTCATATCATTGTCAAACACGTTGATAGTTATAATGAGCCTCTTCTCTTTTGGCTCAAGTTTCAAAGACTCATGATCCAAAGACATTTGTAGAAGCTTCAGGTCATCTAGATTGGGATACAACAATGAATGAAGAGTATCGTTATTTAATGGAAAACGATACTTGGGATATTCTACCACTTCCAAAAGGAAGAAATCTTGACATATGTAAATGGGTATACAAAGATAATTTTGAATCAGAGGGAAGTGTTGAAAGACACAAGGCTTGGTTAGTTTTTAAAGGATTTTATCGAGTTGAAGGAATTGACTATAATGAAACCTTTCCCCTGTAAACAAAATTAATTCCATTCACCTTGTTCTTTCCCTTGATGCCTCACATAAATGGGAGGTCCATCAGATGGATGTAAAATATGCCTTCTTGCATGGGAATTTGCAAGAATAAATATACACGGAAGAACCTCTTGGCTATGTCTACAATGACTCTAGACTTGTTTGTCACCTTAATAAATCTCTTTATGGTCTAAAGCAAGCTCCTCAAGCTTGGTATTCCAAAATGGAAAACTTTCTTATTGACATTGGTTTTTCTAGATTCCATTTTGATCCTAATGTCTATACCAAGAAATTAGGAATCCATATCATAATCCTTGTCTTTTATGTTGATGACCTTATCATTACCAGTAGTGATTCAAATCTTTAAAACCATGTCAAAACCAACCTTAAGAGGAAATTTGAAATGATAGACTTAGGCTTTTTGCATTATTTCCTTGGCCTCCAAGTTTTTCAAACTAGGGAAGAAACTTTTCTTTCCCAGGCTAAGTATGATTGTGACCTTCTTCACCACTTTCACATGGAAGATTGTAAACCAACCCCTTCTACCTTCTAGTATGGAGTCAAACTTGTTGCCACCTGTATTTCTTCTAAAGTTGATGTCACTTTGTACCATCAGTTAGTTGGTATCCTCTTATACTTGACTCATACCCATCTCGATATTTCCTTTGTTGTTGATATTGTTTCCCATTATATAAAAACACCCCATGAAATCCATTGGAAAGAAGCTAAAAAAATACTTTGATACTTCCAAGGTATAGTTTAGTTTGGGATACATTACAGTTTAGGGGGGACTCCTTTATTGGTTGGTGTCACTAATTCGGATTGGGTCAGTGACCCCGATGATCAAAATTCTATTGTAGGTTATGTTTTCAGCCTTGGTTTAGGACCTGTCACTTAGGTCTATAAGAAACAACAAACTATTGATCTTTCTTCAGCAAAAACAGAGTACCGAGCAACGATTAATGCAAGTCATGAAGCCTTGTGGCTTTCATAGATCCTTTCAGAGTTTGTATTATAGAAACAACATCCAACCATCCTTTGGTGCAACAATCAAAGTTCCATCAAGCTCGATAAAGACCCAGTTCAACATCAATGCAACAAACACATTGAACTACATATACACTTCAGCAAAAATATCATTCACAATCAAGTTATTGAAGTGCTCTTTTTCCCTACATAAGATCAAGATGCAAACATTTTCACAAAGTCTCTTACAGAAGTGAAGCTTTCCAAATTTCGATCTATGTTAGGAGTTCAGGAAGTTGTCATTAAGGGGGGATAGGATCTAATGCCTCCTTCCTTCTCCTATTGTGTCATCTTTATAAATCATTCAATCTTGTCCCAAGTTGTTCTTAAGGGGGGATGTTAAGATATTTAGGCACTTAGGAGTTAGTTAAGATCAACTTGGTCAAATGTGTCGTTAGGTAAAAGTGTGTTTCTTTAGTATGTATTAGTATGCATTTGTAGTTAGGAAATCTAATGGTCATGATATGTTCCTGAAATAGAGTGATCCATCATCCAACGATTCATATTCTCCTCTATCTTAACAACTGCATTGATCTATGACTTAACACTCGATTGATCGATGATCTCTATTTAAAGAGAATGGAGGGTGATTTGTTGATGATATATTGTGAGAAAATCTCTTGTAAATATCTTTGTAATATTTTTCTTTTGCATTAATAAATTTCTCCAAGTGGCCACGTTGGCTAGGGCCATGGATGTTTCCCTGTAGGGGTTTTACCACGTGAAAATATCGGTGTGTTGATCTTTGATCTTGTTGTGTGAGTGGTTATTTAAGGTGTTCATCATCTGTTGGAATATTTGTTTTGTCGAACAAGAACCAACATACTTTATAATACAAATTATATGCACTGAATAAATCACACTGGTGTCATTGAATATTATGCATTGGTGCGCCTCACTGTCGTTAGGTGCACCATGGTAGGGTAAATTAAAAAAAACCACCAAAACTATTTTCATTATTACAGTGCATCCCGTTCTTCCAAACTCTCAATATGTAACACCCATCCAGGATGTTAAACAATTAATCTTTCATTTTATACATACACAATAACAACTTCGTTTTAGCATAATTTCATTGATTTTCATTTACACAACTCTTCTACATTTGCTCAATGATAAATCTATATAGCATTATGAAATAAGTAATATGTTAACTCTATGATTTAGAACTTAAAACAAAAGTATATACAAAATATCAATAACCAAATACCACCGAAAAATACCTCCTCCTTATCTTGTCAAAACTCATTGGGTGTAATGTAGTCATGGGCGCTTCCAAGACTTCTTTTCCCGCTTTCCTAGAGTGAAACAACGAAATCCTCCCTGCCAACTAGGAGCCTAGATGGCTTCCTAGCTCCAAGAAACCTTTCGGCTTCTTGGCCCTCCGTGCTCGTGACTCCAAGAACAACAAAGCACAAATGCTCAAAGAAAACTATCACAAGAATTATATCTTCCAAGAATTTCACAACCTCTCATCATGCTCAAACCTCTCCATCCTCCCCCTCCTCTATACTTCTTCTCCCTAATTATCAACTTTCCATACACACTTCCCCAAGTCTCTCCAACCACCCTCATTATTATCCATCAACCTCCCTTATCCAGATATTTTGGGAAAATATTAAAATAAAACTAAATATAAATGACTTGCATTAAACAATAATAAATAAAATAAAAAGTCTTTATTCTCACACTAGCTAATAAATTTTATTTGATAATTTCCCCCAAAATGTACATAACACCCCACCATGCTCATTTAATTCATCACACCCACCATCTATCAAAGTCAATAAGGTATTTAATGCTTCTAGATATTTGTATGCAATATAATTTACATATTCAATAAACATTCAATTAAATAGTTAATAATTTA
>ML786608.1:384446-411041 GCA_009831015.1 Picea engelmannii | reverse complement strand
CATGATAAATTATAAAAACAAAGGGGTGCATCCTTCAGAACGCCTCGCAACCGATGCATAATTGGATTCGACCCGCATCGCAAAATTTCACTTAATTAACTGCACTGCCAACTTAACAAATTATAAAATTTAACATAGTGGTGAAACAATTTTAACCAACCACACCAGTGCATACATGAAACATAAATCATCGGTGCGTCAATGTTCAAAAGAACTACCATACTTTATAATACAAATTACATGCATCAAATAAATCACACTGGTTTTGTTGAACATTATGCACCGATGTGCCGCACTATCATCAGGCACATTGAGGTAGGGTAAATAAATAAAAATTACCAAACTAATTTTTATTGTTACAATGCATCTCTTGCTTCCAAACTCTCAAGAAAGCACCGGTTCTCACTGTCCTTCCTAAGATGCCCTGTTTCGGATCCTCTACACCAACTTGGATAGTTCCATTGGTAGATTCCACACATTTCCAAGTTTTGGAAATTTCCACAAATTTTAATTTCCTCTCAACAGTGAAACCATGCCTCCTTGGGACATAAGAGGCTAGTTAAATTTATTATTACCTTCCTATTTTCATTTTTCATCCAATCAAAATTTGAATTTAGCTTGAAATTTGGCACTTTTTTTATTTTATTTTTCCAATTTCGGGTGGTGCGCTTGAACGCTTCGGCTCACCCTGAAGCGATGTGTACTATGTTAAATTCATAGTGAGCACCACCACTAGTATGTCTCATATATATGTATTCATCAGTGCCATTTAAGCAAGAGCACCACAATAAATTATAAAAACATCATCGTGCCTCCTTTAGAATGCCCCACAACTGACGTACAATTGGCTTCGACCCACACCTATATGTTTCAGTTAATTAATGACACCAATAACTTAATGATTTATAAAATTTAACAAAGTGGTGAAACAATGTTAACCAAACACGTCGATGTTGTTTACAGAAACACATCAGGACATATATTTCCTGACTTGGCATAGTAAGGTGTCTCATTGGATGCATCGTTCTTCATTATCTATCCTTTACAATGCATTGTGGAACAAAATTCTGATTCTCCAATATCACAATGGAACTGATGCATTAATAGTAACACATTGCACTGCTTCATCTGTGATAATGCAATTTAACCCAAAGATGCCCATCAGTCAAACAAACACACCGATTTTTTAAAGATAATGACATCGAGGTGAATTTTTAATAACCAATTAGAGTGGTGAGACTTATTAGACACACCACTAAAATATGTGGTGGTGCAACAATAATTGTGGTGCATCGATGCATAAAGTTTAAAAGTACACACCATGAATGTTTTTAAAAAATAAACATCATAGTTCATCTTCTGCATGGCCCCGTTAGCAGTGTGTTAGTAATACAACACACTGCTAGACATTAAGTCAGTGCTTTGGTAAAAATAACGCACTAGTTCTTTCGATTTAACAAATGACACCGTGGATTTTTGTGCCATAAGTTTTAGGATTGTGGTTTGTCTTTTTTAATTAAATGAACCAATGTGGTTAAAAGCACTGAACTGATGTAGTTAAAAACATTAAGCCGGTGTGGAGCATCTTATGGGACACATCTCACAATTACTTAGTGGTGCGACAAGAAACATGGCACCAATGCATATTAGTAACAACACCCAAGGAAGATGTTGTTTGTCTTATTGAACACACCATAGTCGTTGCGTATGTTCTCTTTTCAGTGCATCGGTTGCTTTTTAAGATTTTTTTGCAAAAACAAATTACTTTAGATTTTTTAAAATACACGTCATTTACATATGTATTTGTTTTATATTTTCAATTTAATTTATCTATATATATGTTATTAACAATATTTGTATGTGAATGAGAGACGAAAATGAAGAAAGGAGGAGGAGCATCAACATTAGCAGGTCGAGACACACACATTTGTGTATGAGTGGGAGGACAGGGAGATGGAGAGGGAGCTATTCCCTTGCCCTATTTCACAACCAACGCAAAACATTTTGATAGATGTTGGCCTCCTGAAGTTTTATCAAGAAGGTACATCCCTTAGGGGGAACTCTTTGTTATTACAAAAGTTGATTTGTCGCTAGGATCATGGGAGATAGGGGTTCGTGGTTGGTCTCGATTTGTGGTATCATAACATAGAGGAGGATGTCTATTTCATCACTGGGTTGTCTAGGACGGGGGAGTATATGCCCCATTTCCTTGCGCTACCTTATGATGTTGCAAGAGAGACCCAATTGGCATATGTGTAAAGATATGGCAGTCTGCATGTTCATTCGACTTCAGAGTTCCAAGTTCATGGTGGTCAGCTTCATATATATTCATTTGAGAGAGAAGATGTTAGGTGCATGTGTCTTATTCTCTCAGTGCTATCACAATATAACTTTAATGGGAAGCACATTAGTTGTTCTATGTTGTATTATGTAGATAGTTTATTGAAGACTCCCTAACTGATTAGGTGGGCAGGCGTGTTTTTGATATAGTTTTGTCATGCATTAGATCATTGTCGTGTTGTTTTGTCTAGGACAAGATTCTTCCCATTCACATCATATTTATATACACTATTTTTTGAGAGTGTTCATACCACTCAGCTAGTAGTACCCTACTTTCCTTCTAGGCCTATGTTTGATGCATGTATGCACATGTGGGGGAAGTTGATTCCCAAGAGGGGCCAATATGAATTTCCCATTTCTCTGGTTGGTAGGGAGGTATGTGATTTATTGTCTAGTGAGGAAAATCCCATCCTCGATATCACAGGGTACCTGTACGCAGGGATGGATTGGAGAGGATGTCCAAACATCTGATTTACAATAGAGGAGCCACTTGATGAGAGAGGTAATATTATCGTTATATTTTGATCAATCTATTTTCATATTTCTATGTCTTATTTAATGCACAAGTAATTCATTGTAACATTTTGTTTCAATTATCTTATTATTATTATCTATTGTTTTGAAAATATTGGCACATATGTTGGGGATGAGCCTCCCCAACATGAGGATGAGGTGATGGAGGAGGTAGAGGACTAGCCTCTAGTGGTACAAAGACCCCACATGCCATGCAAGTCGTATATGAGAGTCCAATTAGAGGTGGGGGATCGACTATGATTTGTCATGACTAGTCATGGAGTGGTACCCACACCTATTAGAGACATATTATGGGTATGATGTCTCTCTACTATATGGAGACATTTTCCTCATGACATGACTATGTTGATGCATCATATTGTTGGTTCCTTCAACCTCATTGAGACATTGAGGGGTGCTAATCATGATCCCACTACATCTATCTCATCATCAAAGCCATCCACACCCTCTACTCCACCACATGGTCCTCCTCCTCCTCCTCCTTTTGATTCTCCTCCACATGAGTTAGCTACATCATCTAACAATCCTCTCTCTTCCCCTCCACATGTTTCCGAAGCTACATACGCATATGATCCTCCTCCTCCTCCTCCTCCTCCTCCTCCTTCTGCTTCCCCTCCACATGTGTCTAAACCCGCATACACATCTAATCCTCCTCCTCCTCCTGCTTCTCCTCCACATGCGTCACCATAGTCTACTGATTATATCCCTCCTCCTCCACTTGTGTCACCATCCACTGATCATTGTCTTTCTCCTATTCCATGTGTGTCATCATCCACTGATCCCCCTCCTCCTCCTCTTCCTCCACACGTGTCACAATATTTTGATGCTTTGGACACTATGTTCACATATGGTACTATTGCACATCTTCATGATATTGATAGAGAGACATTTCTTAGTCCACTTTTGTTGACATTTAGTTTTGAGATGGTTGTTCTTGATAGAGGCTCTACCTTTAGTAGCAGATAAATTGATGCACCTGACTCTAGTAGTTGACCTAGTTAGTAGTGGTACTAATTGATATTTATATTTATTGTTTTATATTTGACTTGAGATCTATATATGACATATTTATTGAATATTTTGTTGAGATGTATGCTTGACATGTATATTCATATGTATATTTCTCATGTATATTATGTTTTTCATATAATGTTGTGGTGGTTGTTGTTGTTTGAGTTATAAAATGTATTATGAGTATGCTAATCACGAATATTGTTAATGATTTCTCTATTTTTAAATGAAATTTGATATGTATTACTCATTTAAATTTACATTTTTCATATAATGTTTAAATTTACTTTTATGAAAGCGTTTAATTTGGATTGTGATTGCAAAAATTTATAACCACTAATGCCATGTAATATTTAACTATTCTTCAAGGTGAATTGTTTGTTATCTAACACGATATAATATGTTGATTAAATGTATTTAGAAACAAAAATACATAAATATGTTGAGTGAAATGATTGTGATTTAAATATTTATGTATTTTTATAACATTATAACATAATTATTCACTAATAATGATGATGATGTAACAACAATATTATTTTTAAATTTTTATTATTCAAAGATTATAAGGAAAAGTTATAATATAATTGTTTACTAAAATCACAATTATTATATTTTATTAATATTTAATTTTTTTCAAAGATTTTATTAATTTATATTATCCAACTATTATAATATATGAAATTTATTCAACTAAATTTAAAATACTAAATATAAAGAATAATAATACATTTTTATCTATGCACTTTGGATGAAATGGTTTCACAATTTTTTACTCTAATACAAATTTTATGAATCTTCTATTAAAAAATAATATCACCCAACATTTTATAAATAGTATTTTAAGAATTAGTAAAATTTACAAATGTTTCTATAGTTTTAGATAAATACGGATCATTAAAATTTTCCTTAATTTTGACCAGGCTTTAGAAAAAAACTCTTTTAGAATTTCCATAGAATTTCCATGTCCTTCCTATATTGACACTTATTTCAAGGAGGATGTAAAAATAATGATTAATATAAGTTTATATGATTATAAAACTAAAGGATGGAGTGTAATATGTGAAGTCCATGATTATTTCACTAGTTAAGGTGGGGAATGCCAACAAAGTTGGTAATGCCAACATCACAAGTGTAGATGTTGCACTACGTTATTTAGGTTTGAATATAAATTTTAATATCTTCATTTTTTGTTAAATAAAATATAGTTTAAAATAAATTCTTACTATTGTATGTAGTCAACTTTGTGATATCTCACTTAATGCTTAGTAATTCAAAGGTTAGCATAAACATATTTTAATACTATATAACATAAATTTGCTATAATAAAAAATATATTCGAAAACACGGGTATTCCAACAGAGGAAGAACACCTTCAGTAACCACACACACAACCAGATCAAAGATCAACACAATGATGTTTTGATGTGGTAAAACCCCTATGGGGAAACATCCATGACCCCAACCAATGCGACCACTTGGAGCAGTTTATTAAAGCAACATAAAAAGATTACAGAGAGATTTTACAAGAGAGTTTCTCACAATAGATCGTCGGAAAATGACCCTCCAAGATCTTTAAATAGAGGTCATGGACCAATCAGGTGTTAAGTCATGTATCAATGACCGCTAATATCAAGGATAATATGAACCGTCAGATCACTCTATATCAAGAACATATCGTGACGGTTGTATTTCCTAACTACAAATGCATACTAATGCATACTAAAGAAACACACAAAGAAACACACTTTTACCTAATGCCACATTAGACCAAGTAGATCTTAACTAACTCCTAAGTGTCTAAATATCCTAACACCCCCCCTTAAGAACAACTTGGGATATGATTCAAGGATTTACAATATTGACACAATAGGAGAAGGAAGGAGGCATTAGAGCCTATCCCCCGTTGATGACAACTTCTTGAAATCCTAACATAGATTGAAGTTTGGAAAACTTCACTTCTGTAAGAGACTTTGTGAAAATGTCTGCAACCTTATCTTCTGTAGGGAAAAAGAGCACTTCAATAACTTGATCATAAATGATCTTTCTGATGAAGGGCATGTGTATATCGATGTGTTTGATACGCTGATGTTGAACTGGGTCTTTGGCGAGCTTGACGACACTTTGATTTTCGCACCAAAGGTTGGTCATATGTTGTTGTTGGAATCCAAACTCTGAAAGGATCTGTCGAAGACACAAGGCTTCCTGACTTACATTTACCATTGCTTGGTACTCTGATTCTGCTGAAGAAAGGGCAATATCCTGTTGTTTCTTACAGGCCTAAGTGACAAGTCCTCAATCAAGGTTGAAAACATAACCTTTAGTAGACTTACAATCATCAGGGTTGTCGGCCTAATATGAATCAATGAAACCAACCAATAAAGGAGTCCCCCCTGAACTGTAATGTATCCTGAACTGAACTGTACCATGGACATAGTGAAGTATCATTTTAGCTACTTTCCAATGGATTTCATGGGGTGTTTTCATATACGAGAAACAATACCAACAACAAAGGAAAAATCAGGATGCATATGAGTCAAGTATAATAGGCTACCAACTAACTGACGGTACATGGTAGAATCAACTTCAAGAGAAGTACATGTGGTAGTAAGATTGACTCCAGACTAGAAGGGATAAGGGGATGGTTTACAATCGTCCATATGAAAGCGACAAAGAAGGTCACAAGCATACTTAGACTGGGAAATGAAAATTCCTTCATTGGTTTGCAAAACTTGGAGGCCAAGGAAATAGTGCAAAAATCCTAAGTCTATCATTTCAAATTTCTTCTTAAGGTTGGTTTTCACATGGTTTAAAAGTTTTGAGTCACTACAAGTAAGGATAAGGTCATCAACATAAAGGAAAATGATGATGAGATGGCGTCCTACTATCTTGGTATAGACATTAGGATCATAATGGTATCTAGAGAATCCGATGTCAATAAGAAATTTTTTCATTTTGGCATACCAGGCTCGGGGAGCTTTGTTAAGACCATAAAGAGTTTTATTAAGTATACAAACATGGCTAGAGTCATTCTGGACATAGCCAGGAGGTTGTTCCATGTAGATTTCTTCTTGAAAATATTCTTTCAAGAAGGAAGATTTAACATCCATCTGATGGACCTCCCATTTATGTGAGGCAGCAAGGGAAAGAACAAGGAGGATGGAATTCATTTTGGCTACAGGGGCAAAGGTTTCATTATAGTCAATTCCTTCAACTTAGGAAAATCCTTTGGAAACTAACTAAGCCTTGTGTCTTTCAACACTTCCATCTTATGCATACTTAGTTATGTAGACCCATTTACATATGAAAATTTTTCTTCCTTTTGGAAGAGGTATAAGATCCCAAGTATCGTTTTCCATTAAAGAACAATACTCTTCATTCATTGTTGTATCCCAATATGGATTACCTGAATCTTCTACAAATGTATTTGGATCATGAGTCTCTAAAACTTGATCCAAAAGAGAAGAGGCTCACTGGAACTGTGAACGTGTTCGACGTTGATCTGAAGGATCACCAACAAGATCACCAACTGCTTCTCGTGTTGAACAAACCCATCTAGGAAGTGATGGAGTTATTGCTGATTCCAATTCAAATGACTCATTTGGAGGAAGGTGAGAAGGTGGAGGTGTATTTTCATCATCACTGTCATCATCTAAAGATAGGACCAGAAGAAGGCACAAATACCGAAGATGGATCTCAGGTCGAAGAAGGAACAATCGCCAAATTAGGCTTGCAATCCAAGAGATTTTCATCAAATTTAACATCTCTTATAATAATAATTTCATTACAATGTGGTTGAAGAAGTCTATAACCTTTGACATCTTCAGAATAACCAACAAATATACACTTCTCACTTTTAGGCTGCAATGCTTTCCTTTTCTCATCAGGAATGTGAGCCCATGCTATACTGCCAAATACACAGAAGTGACTTACATTTGGTTTAATTTTAGTCCAAGATTATTCCATTGTTATAATTTTAAGAGACTTTGTCGAAGTGTGATTTACTATGTAATTGTCACAGTTGATGGCTTCCGCCCAATACTTTAGACTTAATCCCTTAGATTGGATCATACAATTAGCCATTTCTTTTAATGTGCAGTTCTTTCTCTCAGTAAAACCATTTTGTTATGGTGTATATGGAACAATGTGTTGCATTTGGATGCCCTTTGTAGTGTAGTAACTTGTAAAATTATTGTTCACATATTATCCTCCATTATCTGTTCTTAACCTTTGAATTTGATGTCCATATTGCTTTTCTACAAGGGCCTTGTAGGCCAAAAACTTTTCTCTTAAGTTTTAAGAAGTAAACCCAAGTACGTCTGAAAAAGTCATCAATGAAAGTTAAGAAATAATTGCACCCAGAAAAAGAAGGAGTAGAAAGTGGACCACACAAATCACTATGAACAAGTTGCAAAGGGCTCGAGGTGTGAAAGAGGCACGTTGGTCAAAATTGTCCCGATGATGTTTTTCGAGAACACAACTGGCACAAACACCATTTCTGCATGAAACATGAGGAAGTCCAGTCACCATCTGTTGATTACATAGTTGTTGCAATGAGTGATAGTTTAAATGAACAAACCGCTCATGCCAAAGTTTTCTCAAGTCATCGCTATGAGAAACAAAAACTAATGAAAAATATGATGACCCAAAGTTGTCAAACTTGTACAACCTGGTAATATCATAAAAAATTCCAGTTACAAGAACATGCTTAGGATCTTTTAGATCTTTGATTATAACTTGGTGAGGTGAAAACTCTACTCTTTTACTTTCACCTAAATGAGTGATTTGATATACTGATAGAAGGTTGCAAGAAAGACTTGGAACACATAATACATCATTGAAATGACCATTATCTACTTGACCTGTTCTAGATCCCCCAACACTAAGAGATCTGTCATCAACAACAAATATTTTCTTGGTGTTACATTCATTTAAAGAAGAGAATATGTCTTTATCCTTAGCCATATGATAAGATGCTCCAGAATCAATAAGTCACTCATCAGAAGAAGAAGTAGAAGTTGTATTGAAGGAGAAACCAGAAGCATAAAGTGCATGTCCATGAGAAGAAGAAGAAGTAGAATCAATATCTATGTTGTGCTTCTTCATCCTTCATCGCTGCTTCTAAAGCTGCCATCTTCTTGAAACATTTTGACTCATCATGACCATCTTTATCACAAAAGTTGTAATGTCTATCAGTGTTCTTATTTTTATATTTTTCTCCTCTGTCACCATTAGGAGTTGAAGCTATCTGGGTTTGGGACCCTTATGTTTCTTATTGTTGTATCGAGGATGTTGCTTCTTGGAATTCTTGGGTTTATCTTTCTAGTGGGCGACTAAGGGTTTCTTGGAGGTACCTACAGTGCCAATCACTCCATGTTGTACAAGATTATCTTGCTCTCTAATCAAATCATCAAAAAATGAATCAAGAGTGGGTTTTTGATAAGCTTTCCCTAGATCATCTCTCATGGCATAATAGGTAGATATAAACAAAGAATATGCACTACCTAGCTTAGAAAGAATAAGATAGATACAATTCTCCTCCTCCATATTTATCTCACACTCTTCACATAAAATTCTGAGTGTTTTAAACTTAGATAGATAATCTTCAAGGAAATAAAAATAACTTGGAATTAAAGTCAGGACTTGATTTTCTAACTATTGTGCTCGAATAATATTGAGTTTACCAAACACAAATTCAATATTTTCCCAAGCTTCATCAGGGTCATCAATTTCTTTAAGGTGGAACCTTAAATTGGGAAAGATGGACATTCTGATTAGTCCACATGCCTCATCACTCCTATTATCCCATTTTACTTTCTTATCATCATCGGTGGGTTCTTTTTCTTTTCCCAAGGTAATATGATACAAGCCTTTACTTCTTAATAAATCCTCCATATGTGATTTCCATTGGAAGTAGTTGGTACTAGTAATAAAAATATTACTGGAAGAAGTCATATTAAACATGTAGATAATATGGATTTAAAAACTGAAACTGATGATCTAGATGGAAATATATCGAAAAATTAGGCGGTTAAAAAAATGGCACTAAAACCGGACTTCGGATGTGAAAGTTATGCTCTTTTTTAAAAAGGCATAAATGATAACCAAAGGACCACGTGGTGGTGTAAGTTGCTTTATGAAGTGACCCACTTTTATAAAAAGAAGTGGGGATCACTTTTATAATGAAGCTAATTTATAAAAGAAAATATGTATGCAAAATAAATAACTCTAAAATAAAATATTAAAGCTACTTATAGTGATTCACTTTTATACTTGAGGTGAAATACACTTTACAATTGAGCATGAACTTTTTTTTCAAAAAAATGAACAAAAATAGAGACTTTAACTCAAGAACTCTTACTTAATAAGACAAATTTTAACCGAATGGGCTAGCAAAACATATTGTATTGTTTTTGTTGTTGACAACCTTGGAGAGCGTGCTAAAAAAAACTCTTTTCACACAAGAATTTTTTTTTTCCTTTCGATGACAACAAAGGTTAGATCTCGGTTAACTTACCCAGAAAATGCACCTTTTCCTATCTGTTTTTTATTTTAAAAGATCACACAGGGAATGGAAAAACATAATACACAGATCTAAAAGAGTAGAAACTTGGAAACAAACAATATAAAACCAAAATAATACTCTGTAAAAATTTTAAAATGGCATACTCAGGCTTTATACCTCTGGATCTGACTGAAATAGACGTATCTTGGGTAAAAAGAAACATTTTCGAGTGAAACGAAAAATGTTCCTCACTGAAACAAGCGCTCCAGACAAAATGGAACAGTCCTATCAGCCCATAAATGTACGAAAAATGGCAAAAAATGGATATGAGGGAACTCGGCTTCACGATCTCGATCTACAACAAGAGCGGGTCTTCAAAAAGGCTTTGATACCATGTTTGACAACACAGGTATTCCAACAAAGGACAAACACCTTCAGTAACCACACACACAACCATATCATATATCAACACACCAATGTTTTGATGTGGTAAAACCCCTACGGGGAACATCCACGACCCCAACCAACGCGACCATTTGGAGCAGTTTATTAACACAAAAGAAAAAGATTACAGAGAGATTTTACAAGAGAGTTTCTCAAAATTGATCATCGGTAAATGACCCTCCATTCTCTTTAAATAAAGATCATGGACCAATCAGGTGTTAAGCCACAGATCAATGACTGTTAAGATTGAGGAGAATATGAACCGTCAGATCACTCTATGTCAAGAACATATCGTGACCGTCGGATTTCCTACTACAAATGCATACTAAATAAACACACTAAGAAAACACTTTTACCTAAGGACACATTATACCAAGTAGATCTTAACTAACTCCTAAGTGTCTAAATATCCTAACACAATAAATATGACAAAAAAAATATATCAAAACCACATCTTATGCTTGTACTATTTAAGATATTTTCAATATGGTGGTTGTAAATGATACAAGTTAACTTTTATATCCAACATAATTATACTAGCATACTCCCTAAACCTAATGGGAATGCCTAAGTAATTTGAGGGAAGTTTTCATATTAATGGTGTTAATAGGAACCAATAAGATATTGTAATTAAAATGATCTTACATGTGATTAAATCCCATCTAACAACCTCCTTTGCTTTGGGTGATTACATTTTATTTCTTCCCCTTGGATTCTATGATTTCTTACATGGAGGAGAAGCAAACAAATCTAGCTACTTACTTTTTGATGGGATAATTTTTTTCCAAATAATTTTTTTGTCTTAAATTTAATTTTAAATTTAAGAGTTTTCTTAAGACTTTGATTTATTTTAAGATGATCTGTATGATTGAAATTTAGAAAAGATAAATAAATAAATAAATACTTTATCTCAAAAAATTATATAAAGAAAAAGTTGAGTTTATCAATATATTAACTTATTCCATTAATATAACATCATTATTATTATTTAAATTACAATTAATAAGTAAAGGTGTTTCTACTTACAATTTATCTATATTTTAGTTTTAAATATGTTTTTCTTTTTTAGAAATTTTATTCATATTTTCAAAGTAAGTAATATATATTTGTGTAAATTAAATATTGATAAATCTATTTTCTCATAGATAAAAAGATTAAAATGAAATTTACATATTATTATTAATTTAATTTTACATTATACACAAGCCATCATGAATATAATCTCTAAAGTACTCTCAAAATCATATGTACTTATTATCGAACAAACCAATCGAGCTTAAAGAAAAGAGAAAACACTAGAACATATTCAAGAGAATATATTCGATAATGCAAGAGAAGGTGACGTAGGAATACAAGAGAATATGGGAATTTATAAATGTTCCCCATTTCTAACATTTTTGTCTTTTGGTAATAAAGAGTGTAATTATTAAATTTGATTATGGTTTTTTTTTGTTTATTTGTTAAAAATGTTTGTTATTGGGATTGTATCTGACTTACCTTACACCAACTATTGTATTTTTTGGTATTTTTTCTTGACTTAACACACTATAAGAGTATTGAACTAGGATAATTTAACAAATTAAATTTACAACTTAACCACTTGTAATAGTAGGAATGAAAATTTTAATCATGATTTTAACATATTAATGTAAAAAAGATTTGAATTTGAAAATAAATTCATTTATCAAATTTTATCATTTTAACAACAATATTATTTAAATTGACCATTTTAATTAACTCTAATGATGATATGGAGGATTTTTAACCATATTTAATATTTCAAACTACCTCATAATAAATAATTCTTCAATTTTAGCCTTCATGCTTCTTGTGCATTCTATATTAGGATAATTTTTCTAACAAATAGTAAGAAAACAAAATAGGTTAAATAGTAATGGAATAGGTTAAATAATAGAAAAATGGAATAGGTTAAAAATTGAAGTAATATTATTTTATTTTTTTAGAATTTTATAAGTCAAATATTTGGTCAACTTCCAATACTAGTTGATTTTTTTTTAGAGCATCCAAGTCCATTAAATAAAGTCAAATCCTTGAGACAAGATTTTACAATGTATGAAATGAAAATTGGATAAAAAATTTTGATCTTTTTTCCCATAAAAAAAATCTATTTACTACAACTTTAACCTATTCCATAAGGAAACATGTAAGGGATGATAGGGTACAAAAACCCTCAGTGCAATGAAACTACACTAAAGGTAGCTAGAAGAATTTGAAAAGTTTATTATGACAAGTTGGTTTATGTAAACTCTATTGAAAAGGTCAAATAGGATTGAAAAAAGTCAAATTGCTAATAGTTTGAAGTACATGCATGATTTTATTCTTAATTGAAAATAATAATTATTATTTTAATTTTTCATAATTTTTAATAATTATTATTATTTTAATTTTTCATAAATTTTATCTTTTATATTTGAAAATAAACTTTGATTAATCCTTATGGAGTTTAAAATTTTTATTTTAAAAAGTAATAATGTTTTTGATTGATCTAAAGATGTTTTGAATCTCACTTCTTTGTTAACATTTATTAATATTAACATAGTAAACTACTAATCGTAAAGAATAATAAATGTTGTATATCTCTTATATAGCAATGAATTAGCATTGACTTTCATATTAGTTTTATGTTGACTTAAAAAATGTGTATAAATTTTAATGTTGAACATAACAAATAAAAAATTTATTTTTCAATATAACAAAATTATTATTTTTATGACCTTTTATTGGTCAATAAATTGATAGTGATATTGCAACCTTCATTTCATTCGAGGTTTGAAATTAATTTTGACATGACTATATATGAGTGTCACTTTCTTATAAGGTACAACTCTATTATAAAATAATTTTATAACAAATATAAAATAAAAGCCATACTTATGTTCATATTGAATTAGTCCCCTTTCACAACTCTCAAAACACATTGAATGGAGACACTTTACCCATCAATTCTATATAAACCAAGTCACATGAAATTAATCTATTGACCTATGAAATATAAGACTCTTTTTATTATTTTCTTTTTTTATTTTTCCAAATATGTAGTTATGAAACCATTTTTAATTATTTTGATAAGTTACCATTGACCTATGAAATAAGACTCTTTTTTTTTTTTTTTCTTTTCTTATTTTTCCAAATGTGTAGTTTGAAACCATTTTTAATTCTTTTGGTAAGTTAATTGATAGCTACAAGGTTAGAAACCCAATGGATCTAGTGGCAAGCTTGTTTAGGCACTGGCATTGGTGGGGCAGACTCCCATTCGTTTTTTTGGCATACAGTTAAACTTGTTAGGACAATATCTACGAATGCAAAACCTCCACTATATACTAAAAACTGCTATTCAAAAAACCAGCTGCTTATGGAGACATATGATAGAAACGCTGGGCTCCAAAATAAATTTAGTTTTTTTTGAAAAGACATATGTTAATTATAGGAACGAGCTAAAGCACTCGCACACCCTCTGAGGGGAACGTGAAACCTCAAAGGCAAAGAAAACTCAGTAAGTTTACATAGATTTGAGTAAAATTTCTTTTATTATCTTCGAAAGCAATATATTGCAGCTTGCTACACTTGTTTAATATTAATATGGTAAATTATTAATCATGAAGAATAAATGTTATATATCTCTTATACTATATCAGCATGGAATGGAGGATGGGTCACTATCACATCTCAATGTCATGTGTGGTGTTTCTTTAAAAATTATATAACTAATGGATGACACTTCTCACTTTGATAAAATGAAAAATGGCACATTCCAAGATAAATCTAAAGGTTAGCATGCATTCCAAGTATATGATGCCAACCATGAATAAATATATGTAGTTTGAGTTTTAAATAATATTTTGATCAAAGCAAAAGTGAATGGATAATGTTCTAACATTTGTACTTAGTGTTAAGATTACATTGGCTATCAACCAAGTTACCGTGGTAATATTATTACACATGTTAAATTGTGAAATTGTTTTGCTTCATTTAATTGTTTCATTGATTTTTTTTTTTCAATCTTGCATCCAAGAGTATAAGAGGAGTCAAAATTATGGCCAAATACTTCCCAAACAACCCCAAAATCTTGGTTGACTCCCTTCTTTCCTTATTTTGAGTAAATTGATGGAATATCACTCCATTCATTTACAAATATTTTACGGGGAAGACAAGTTAGTTGGTCATCCTTCTTCGTCTCAATTTCTAAAGATTCTTCGAATATAAATATAGATATTTCTGATATTGTCATGGCCAACTACTTAAACATTGGCAAAACAAGATTTCTATATAGGATTTTGTGGCAAATCCCCTCCAACATAGATGAATCAAACCTCAAACTTGAATTTCACTTTAAAAAATGAATAAAATTGGTACATTTAACACGTTTTGAATTCTAGTGGAATGTGCTAAGATGCTTTTTACATATTAAAGTTGGATTCAACTATAAAAAATACTAAAACATTTCAGGCTAATCTCTTCGTAAGTTAATAGAACATGAACGACCAATTGTTCTATGCAATTCCCTTTCCACGTGGAGAGAAGTTGTGACAACTCATTCATCTGTTGTGGCAGGACCTTAGTGCTAACCAAATCTAGCCTCCATATCCAAATATATATGCATGAAGAGATCATTGAATTTGAGCAGGCCTTAACATGCATAAATGCACACCATACAATGTGTCGATAATTTTCCTTGCAAACAGAAGGCATGAAGAATTGACACTGAAAGAAGTTCTCTCTTATAAAATGCATGGTAGGTAATACTTATCTCAAGATATTTTGGCCCAATGTCCTGGTACAATGAGCTCTGCAAATATGGCGATACCTATGTAGAATGTAGTTCCTAGAATGGAAATGTCAATGGCACAGCAATTTTTTCATGGAAGTAGTCTGCTCCATATGTGCTAGAAAGAGTGGGTGTGATACAAACAGTCTCTTCATATTATAAAGCTTGATTTTTTTACCTCCACTGTAGTATATCATTAGTGATATGGGAAGAATGGGGTCGAGCTTTTATTTTATTTTATTTTATTTTTATTTTTTTTCTAAAAATCTGTTGAATGGGGAGGCATTTTGATGGTTCTGATATTGGTTACAAGTGTGGATCCAACTATACTTTGGAGGCTTGGGGATGAGCCCTCGATGTTTGGTGTAATAAGATTTATAGGCCTACATTTCTTTGCATTTTTCTGATTGTGGTTGCCATGTGTGGGAAGACGATATTCAAGAAGCCAAATGATGGCAAAAGTGAATAATGGACAACGATTGAGTATGTTATTTTGAGGGGATGATTCGAAGGAGTTTCAAAGAAGAGCATGGGGGTTTCAATTTCGACATATCCATGGACCAAAACAAATCTCTCATGGCAAAGAATGGGGTTTCATTTCCCGATAGAGGAGAATTGGATGAACGATACAACTTCCATTTGAAGAAGGTTAATACATATTGGCCTTTGTGATGGATTTATGTTAGGTTTATTGAATTTATTCTAGTTATTATAATTATTTATTGGCATTTGAAATAGTCCCCAAACTAATGTAGATAATTAAGGCAATATCATATCAGGAGGCACCAATGATTTTCCAGAGGTTGCAGGAGAAGATAGACCATCCTATGTTGTTGTCCCGCAGAGTAGGAGGGAACAGCATACCATCTTATGTTGTTGTCCCGCAGAGAATAAATTGGACCCCTCTTACCTACAATGTCAAAAGGAATTTCCTATCATTATAAAACATAAGAGGTAAAAGAAGGAAGACCTCATTTTTCTTCTATGTTGGATGGACGTGGAACAAGTCTTAGAGTTGATCAAGGACATACATTTTGAGATCTATATCTAGATCCTACAGATCGATATCGAAGTCCCATAAAAAAAGGAAGGAGAGGGAGGGATAGATCTATTTAGAGCTATTTATAACAAAGAAAATCATAGAGGCAATGAGAAAAATCTGATCAGATCGGATAGGGAAAATATTGAAAGGGATATGGACAATCTTGAGGCCATATGTGTACTAAACATTTAAAGGTGACAACAAAGGGGATATATGGAAAATATTGATGCCATCTATGTACACTGAGAGTGGAAATGCATGTGGTATGTTTGACAAGGATAGTACTGACGTAGACAACTCATCAGTTCATTGTCAGTTCATTGATGGAATATGTGAGAGTATAGACTATCACGAAAAGGCCATTAAGTCAAATGACTAAAGGAAAACCTACCCCGGAAAGGCCACTTATTACATATGCAGATGACCCATCATTTCATTTCCAGTTCATTGATGGAATCTGTGAGAGTGTGGATTGTCGTTGAAAGGCCATTAAGTCAAATGACTGAAGGAAAACGGGCCCCAGAAATACCACTTATTATAGGTGGACAAAGATGGTGGTTTTCAAAAACCTGTCAACTGGTTGATAGGTTTTCATGAAAATTTATCTCTAAGTTATTCCTTTGGCATACAAATGAAGAAAAAAAACATAAGTTTCCATTATAGATACCCATAATAAAATGACACATCCATAATATAAATGTCCAAACAAATCAGTCTTTGTTTCCATCACCCTGATTATCTTCCTCGCTTGGCATTGTAACATTGTTGTTCTCAAAAATATGTTTAGATCTCGGATCATGTCTCAGTATGAACCAACAATCCCCATCCAACACATCTGGGTAAAAAAACACTTGGTTTTAATGTTTTGGGAAAACATAAGGATCCTTAATTTCAACCCAATTTTTTTTAGAGTTAAAACATATTATCCCATTATCATGAAATGATGAGAATTCCACTTACATGATCTCTTTTATCTTTCCAATGTAACCTAACTTCCCCTCTATTAGGTTTTCATCACGGTGGCTAGCATGACTAGATTGGTCAAACTCGACCTCCACTCCACAATCTTGTGTGACGTGTTCATCATTAGCATACTTAGTTTGAAAATGATGTCCATATGCCCACATAGATGGGAACAAATGCACCTATAAAAATGTGAACAAAGGATGGTGTCATATGTCTAATAACCGAAGCATTAATAAAAACATAATATGTGCTACAATTCAAATGTGCAATATTATAAATAGAACGTGGTACTCAGAGACATTATTACAAAGTTGTTTCACCCGATCCCTATGATTAGTGCATCTAGATCTTCTCCACGTGGGTTACAACTGGACACCACATATTTATTTTGTATTTGGTCAACCACCCAATTGTTGGGACATATTTTTGGCATATTTTCTTTTAAATTATCAGTATAAGGCATGCTTCTACCATGTTTTCCTGTCATTTTCCCATTTTCTTCTTTTCTCTTCATGCAATGCGACCCATGGTCGTGTTGCCTTTGCATTGTAAAGAATGAATTTATTGATGGGATCCATTTCTAAATTCGTTGATGTATACAAAAATTCAAAACGAATAGCATGAGATCAAATGTATATTTTCAACTTAAAGAACGAATTTATTGATGGCATCAAAATTTCAAAATTCGTTGATGTATAAAAGAATTCAAAACAAACAGCATGGGATGAAATATATATTATCAACTTTAATGTAAACAATTTCTCTGTACTAAATTGAAGAAATATAATTGACTTACTCTTTATCAAGTGCCTTTTTCCATTCATTTGGAGTAGATCTCCTTCCATTTTGTCCTCATCTTAATGGTCGTCCAAAATGATTTCTCTTGTTTTGTCATCAATTTGCTTGATGTACTCACTAACATAATAGAATGAATCATATACTATGTACCCCTTTGCCATAGAGGCCTCCGGTTTTTCCCTTTGTTGAACAAACCCCTTCAATTTTTTTATGCACCTCTCTAAGAAGAAAATCCAACGACATGAGAGCACCCCAACTAATTCAACCTCATCAGGTAAGTGAATTAGAATATGGAATTGCAAGTCCATAAAATTTTAAAACTCATGGGTAGTTCCTTCTCAAACATTAAAACAATCTCAACTATCTCTCGACACCATTGTGGAATATTATCCATATGAATCTCCCTTTATGTGATCCAACTTACAAATGCATATAATTTCGATATGGCATGTCACATATCTTGGGGAAAGTCATGGTTCACACAAACACAAACGAGCAAGGGATAATGACACTACAAAATAGACACACACATGATTAATTTTCATAAAACTATGAGTGCATAGCATATTTTTACCGATTTTAGTATAAAATAAGAATCATGTATTCAACATACATACCCTTAGAAGGTTCATATGGTCACGTGATTTCAAACCCGAAAAATTTCCTTCTATAGTAAAGCAACATCGTAGATTTGACCCATATAAATAAGGTTCATTCATACCCAATATAACATCCTTTGTCATAGAAATACCATCTTTCTTCAATATCCATGGGACATCACCTTCTTTAAAATACCAAGAGGGACCAACCTCTCCTCTAGTTTCATTTCTTGGCCAATGTATCTTTTTAGTATTTGAAGCAATAAGATCTCTCATGACAACCTATGTCACTTTTATTCCATGATATGTGCCTCCATAAGGAAGATGAAACATTTTTTAATATATGCATGGGATATAGTAAATGGACAATCTTAAGGTGCTCCCAATATGGAAGCTCATAAAATACATATTTCCTTTTCATCCCAATGGGATTTTTTTTAACATAGGTGTCAAAAATTCAGGATCACCGAACATAGGTTACCCATTCGAATCAAATAGTTCTACTATTTTTTTCTCCTTCTTTGTGTCTGTGTCATATGACCTATTCCAATTTGTCGGTGTCATTATTTCATATCTCCGAGTTCTCTCTAGTTTACCATTGAAAGAAGATGCAACTCTTATATAAGGGTGGTCTTCTGGGAGGAATACGTTCGAATGGTTCTACATTGGATTTCATAGGTGGTTGGACCACCTAGCGTTTATAGAAGTTCCACAACATTTACATCCATGATACCCTTTTGTACAAGACCTACAATGTTATCATATACATAGCATATTAGTGTAAAAAATATAGTTGCACCAAATGAAGTATGCCAAATAAAATTACATATATAAACAAATCAATGAACATGCTCACTAGAGAAAACTCATAGTCCTAGATAATCATGCGTGGTGTATGCAGATATTCCATACAATGTAAAATACCTCTCCATTGGGATGGGTATTAATACATCATATACATGTATCCCTTCCCATATTTGCTTAAATTCCTTTATCAACGGTTGGAGGTAGACATCCATTATATTCACTTGTATTCTACCTAGGACTATAAGAGGCAACATAAGATGCTCATTCTTTATAGACAACCATGGGGGGATATTGTTATTGATCAATACCATCAAACAAACAGAATAGTTGGTGTTTTGGAGGAAATATGGGTTAACTCCATCCATAGATATTCACAATGAGACGATTCGTACTTCATCCTTGAATTTATCGAGCCATGTATCCTCTATATGCTTCATGGCTATTGAATCTGCTAGAATTCACATAACTCCTGGATAACTTCTATGTGAGGCATGCCACCCCTACAACATGGCCAATTGTTTGCAGTGAAATTGGCTTTGAATCCTTAGAATTATAGGCATGTTCCTCAATATATTATGAGAAGTACCATGTGGCTTACCCTTGTTTTTTTATTTATGGTACCTGTCATGCCCACATTCTGGAGATATCTCTTTGTCCGCATATTTTTTTATGTATAGAATACGATCATTCAGACATGCGTAATATGATATGTACTCAACACCCAACATTTTCAACATTTTCTTTTCCTCTACGTAGCTATCGAGCAAGATATTATCACTCGGAAGTACCTTACCTTTGAGTAACCTGCAATTAGTGAGAAATATAAATGTACACTATCATTAAGCATGAAAAAAGTAATTATTTTCTTCCTTCATCACATGACAAGATTCCTTAAAAATTTAATGGACTTAACAGTTAGTTACCTCAAAAGTTCTAAGAAACATGTGTCTGACATACCATACATTTCTTTCAAGTTGTACAGTAACATTGTTTTCTCTATTTGGGTATACCTTGCAGGCCTCTGTAATCGACCAAATAGAAGGGTAGTGGAAGAATATTTTAGGATTTCGTAGAAGGTATCTATTACATAAACGTCATCCCCTAGTTCATTTTGTTGGAATTCATCTAACAACATTCTTTCCATGGATTTGGTATCCCACAATAAATCATCCATACCAACCTCAATATCATTGCCTTCATCCGCAACAAGTGAAGAACTAGTGTTATTTTCGAGGTTTTGAATTAGTGACTCGAGCCATTGTGGGAATTGAATAAGTGGTTTTTTCAACCATTCTCAATATGATTCCTCTCTGAGTTTTTTTCATTTAGAATTGAGCTCGTGACTTGACCTTGTAGTGGGATGCAATGGTATATGGTGGACAAGTCACTTGTCATCATAATCTCGATTGTAAAAATATTGAACATCACATCGATAATATTAGTAACATAATGATTTTAATATGCTCAAACATTATACCAAACACTTATTAGAAGCATGGACATTTGTTTTCCAATAATAAACATAAAACCAACCACTTTATAAAACAAATATCAAATTAAGCAATACATTTACATTAGTTCCATTGAAAATCCAAAAATACAATTACTCAATCCTCTTTTTCTTACGTCCTATGGGGTTGTCTACATAAAAGAGATCCAATTCATGGTGTAAGTATCATTGAACCAGGGTGGTTGCTGGAATATGGCATGTTAGGATTGGTAGGGTAATTAAGTTTTCCATTTTCATCAAACATATTCTTGTGGTATCTTTCTCCTGATAAGAACTTTCACAATTTTAGGATTACAGGAATATCTTGAGCACCTGAACTCAATCCTGAATATTGATCCTGTAAAATTCAATGAACAATTATTAAACTGCACTTGCATACATAACATAAATTCAAAGAGATAAATGAATTATCAATAAAATCTAGACGTACTAAAATCAGTGTGAGAGAACGTGAAGGTCTTCCAAAGATAAAAATAAATAAAAATTGAGCTAGAATCTGAAGAAATGGCCATTTGATATTATAGTTCCTTTTTTCCTGCATTTGAAACAAAACCATCATCTTGGGTAGCATAGAACAATCTAACTTCAAAAATAACTTTGAATACATTTTATAAATTGACAGTCTGCTTCATCATATAAATACGCATTGGTGTATATGGATAAACCAAGTGCACAAGTGTGTTTAATGGAGAGAAGCACCAAATACTGACCTTTGTTATTGCCTCCCAGTTAAAAGTTATTTAAGTGAGCGGAGCATTTGTGGCTCTAAGGTATTTTCTTTCAAGCGGTTTTCCATAAACTCTGCTTTCTTTGTTCCTACATCTAATGTGGTGGTGGTGATATAGGTTCAACCGTTGCTCTTGGTGTGAATGAATTCAAATGAATTTGTGCAGTGAATGACATGGGGCTAGGAGAGTTCCCAGATAGAGGATGCTTTGTTCGCTACAATGTTCAGACACTCCAATATTAATTGAGGTCAATTTCCATTCAAGATGATATTTAGCTAAATGTGGATGTTTGCATTTTCATTGTGCAAATTTAATTGTCTTATAATGTATTATTACTTACACACCTCCCTAATTTACGTTATTAATTACTCACTACACCAGTGTGTTTCAAACTATATAGCACATCAACTTAAGCAAGTTAGAAAAATAACACGCTCTTACTATCAATACTTTGAAATTCATTATGAAAATAAATTGGTGTGTTATACATACACACCATACTGGTGCACTACTCATGATATAGCGCACCAAAAATGTAACTTTTGAAGAAAAAAAATGTGCACGTTTATCATCAATGTGCTGAAATATACAATGAAAAAATGAGCGGGAATTTGTTTTTTTGTATTTATAAAGGAAAACCCTATTCATTCTTTTATTTGTTTTCCAAATTTTAGAAAGGATATTTGTGCAATAGAGGTTTATCAACAAAGACTTCTGAATGGGTTGATTTTTTTTAAGAGCCAAATTCGAGGGGATTACTGTAGATCACATAGAAATCTACAAAGGAGAAATTTCAAGTATATTATTTAATTCTATTAATCATCTTAATCATTCTTCTATTTGATTGAAACAATTTTCAGTTCATTCCCAAACAAAAAAAGGGTTTCATAGTTACCTTTAGTATTGGAAGCCCTAATTTCCTCACTGTTTTTTTGCTTTCTCTTTCTATATTTCACAAGAAGAATTTTTTTTAAGCAATTTTTTTATAGGTTTTGTTTATTTACATATGGGTGTTTTCTATTTGTTGCAATGGAACCACTCATTGCATTGGATCCCAAATTGTCTTGTTGTTGTCATTTTTTTTAAAATGCCTTTGTGGTGACCAGTGCGCTTTGTACCTAGTAAGAGCATCGATGCATATTTGTTTGTAAACAACACCGCTTAATATAAATTAGAAATAATATTAAAAAATCCTTTCCACCATCGACGGTGCACATTTAACTTAGATACACGTTAGGGAACATTATTTACAAAGTGAACTGCTCAGTTTAAAATGGAAAACATATTGTTTTTATATGGAAATCACCATGTCTTAAAATTGTTCACAGCTCGACAATGCATAATAAACAATACTTAGGAAGCCGTGATTTTCTTAATTCATAAATCACCGACTAAATACAAAGAATTGTAAGACGTTTTTAATTTCGCATTGACATTGTTATATTGTATTGATGCGTATATGTATGGTTGATGCATTGATGCATATAAATATGTTTGAAGCCTCAATGCAGATTAAGTTACTATACACATCAAGATCTTATTTTTTTTTAAATTAAGTAATTTTTATATCTGATGATTCCTAGTTTCTTTTTCAGGGAGATTTAGAAAATTCCAAGGGACAAACAAGTGGAAAACCAACCATGTCGGTAGGGATGTCCAAAAAAGTGTAGAAGAAAATTGTAAAATAAATGAACATAATTTTTTTGCAAGAGGAACCATCCCAACTAAAGTGTACATCGGATGCATGTAATGAATTATTTATTCTTTTATGTACATAGAATTTAAGTATCACGTGAAATACTAATTTTCAATTGTTTTGTTGTAGAAAAGAAAAACAAATAGAATCCATTCAACACATAAGACATGATGACAAGGAATAAAAGTGTTGATTGCGAATTTTGTGAGTATTTATGTTTTCAACATTTCTTAATATTTCATGTTTGTTGTGATATTTATATTTAAATAATTAATTTACACTTATCAATGGATGTCTTCTAGTATGTGCTAACATACAAATATGAGACAACCCATAAATTGATAAACATTGGGTCAAGAATGGGTTATAGGTATATGTTGAAGAACAAAAATTTAATTGAACAATTTGTAAGTAACTATGTTGTTTAACTTCCCTTGTTTTATAATTAATGAAAAAACAAGAAAACTTTATATTGATTATATCAACTGTGTTTTGCCATGTCGTATTAAATATGCAAGAAAAAAAGTATGGAATGCAACCCACATAGGAGATTTTGAGAGAATTCATGAAGCATGGCTTCAAAAGAATGTGTATTGTTTATGAAAGACTTGGTGCTAATGTATTTTTTTTATTTACGCAATCATGTATATTCAACTATATATATAAATGTATATATACTTATTACAATTTATTTCTATGCTTGTAGATGGAAGATGAAGGGGCAGAACATAAAAAACAAGCCTATCAAGAAAACATTATGTTAAAAAACCAAAATACAATATCACCTACAAATGAGGAAGAAATGAGGAATGCACATAAATCGAGGGATGACAATAGTTCAATTGATGAATGCCAATCAATATAATTTAATGTTACTGCAAGTTGTATGTTTTGGAATATTTGTCTTTGAAAATTAGGGATTTTGTTTAATGTACTCGACATATTGTCCCAATTGTATGAGGACATGTTACCAATAAGTGTAGCAATTACAAATTGGTTGCAGTTTGATTATTGTGGACCTTTACGTTGTCCCTTTTTGTATGACAATGGGTCTATTATTTATATATAATAAAATGGGTTTCTTATTTCATTGCATTGTCAAATGTCATAAAATGTTGTGTTCCTGAAAAATTAATATGTGGATGATTTACATTGTTTCAAATAACAAAGGTGTAATTGGTTGGATAACGCATTAATGCAATCATTATATCGAAATGCAATAACACAAATATAAAATAATATTATTATAAAAAAATATTTGATTTTGAAATGATTCTTTGAAAATTTGTAAAAAACAATGAATTAAAATATATACATATGAGTGCGTTGTATTATTTTGAACTCACTGGACGGTGCATACCATAATATATAAATCGGTGTGTTTTGAGGAGTCATACACACTAGTGCACATTGATTATAATAATGCACCGGTATGGAATATTAAGAAAACAAACCATTCCATAAATGATATAACGTACAATAATATTTATCGTTTCAAAATTCTACGGTGCTCATGTTTAAAATATACATTGGGGCACTAAAAATAATTTACATACCGGTGCATTAAGTTTATTATACACACCAAGGTTCTAAATATTATTTTTGCACGAGTTCCTTTACTATAATATACACGCTAGTGCTTAGTAAAAATAATGGCACTGAAATCTCACCTCAAATATTTGAAATTCCACTACCTTTCGATGCACATGGTAAAACAGACACTGATACACTAATTACACAAGCACCGAGGAACATGCTATATTAAATGCACCAGGTATTAGGATAACTTGATTGCACTAGTGCTCACTATAAGCTAAACACATTGGAGCATAAAAATCATAAAACGCACCGGTGCTTCATACACAAACAAGGTGAAACCAATGTGTAGAAATTATAAGAACATTGATGTTCTATATACAAGGAAAAAGGAGGAACCGGTGCATAATAGTTATAAACACACCGAGACATTTTTTTATTATATTAATGTGTTGGGAAATTTGTATTATATTAATGCACCAATGCGTTTTTATTATAGTAATGCATTGGTGCATCTTTGTCAATATCGCACTGATGCTCTTTGACAAGAACAACATCGAAAAAATAAACTCCACTACAACCTCTATCCACCCAATTTTTTTTAGTTATATGGAAATCCTCTAAAACTTCCACGGTCAATAGGGGAGGTTGTTTTGAAAATTTTGTCAAATTTTGTAACACTAAAAACTTCCACAAAAACCTCCGCTACAAGGTGTTCTCCTTGTAGTGATGGACCATTCTAAGAGGAAAGTTGAAGTGGTTGGGAGTGAAAATCTTGAGAACAAGGTGAATAGAATGTTGCAACAAAGAAGAAAGTGATTTCATTCATATGTAGTGTGAAATGGTTAGGAAACAAATAAAGATGGCACCAAAAGAAATAAGAAATCAATAGGCTATGAGAGTGGATAAATAATTGTGAAGCCAAGGAATTGGCATTGGAGTGATTTGACACCTAAGGATGAGGCATATAAAGGTGAATAATATATTTGTAGTTAGAAGACATTAGTGGTGAGGAAAATTCTATGTAGTTGTAGATTGTATGTAATGAGGTAGTACAAGAGAAGTGTGTAGTGTGCAAGGAGAAGGACTAAGAGAGGAAGGAAAAAATAATTTTAAGCCTAATATAGTTTAAAACAATGTACTATGATGAGAATAATTGTTTATTTTATGAGTGTACATATATTGTTATTATAATAAATTTTGTCTTATATTATTTTGATTTTTTATAATTTTTTACTTTGAATATTTTTTCAAATAACATGTATGACTTAATCTAAGCACATTAAATGGTGA
>ML786608.1:351732-370279 GCA_009831015.1 Picea engelmannii | reverse complement strand
TAAAAATCTCCAAAACTCAATCCAATCCAAGCTAATCCCAAAAGCTCCAAAGCTAACCAAAGCTAACTTTCTCCATGAGAACTCCTCTCCTTTTATAAGTTGAAGAGGATAAGGTGAGGAGGTTAGGATGATCCCACTAAATCGTGAAAGAGAGTAAGATCCAAACCATTCGGATGCCACCTCACCATAGAAGTTTCTCCTTTTAGAAGATTCGAGAAAACACTTGTTTTTCCCACGTGTAGGCATTCTCGCACCCTACCTATAGAGCAACCTGCGAACATCTCGCACCCTAGCTATGGTGCAAACTGTGAGATTCAGGCATTCTCGCACCCTGTCTATATAGCAACTTGCGAACTTCCTTTTTTACAGGGCTTTTACAAAGGAAAATGCAACTTCTTTTCTCAGGAAAAGTTCTTCTCCCTTCTCTCTTCAGGAACTCAGGCCACTGACCCCTCTGAAGGCAACATATAGGTTTACATCATTAACGGTCATAGGGATGACGAAAATAATGTGTAACATCAGTGTTTTTACATTTTCTTCTTTTTATATGTTGATTCATAACACCATTAGTTTCAAAACCACACCTCTGGAGTAAGCAGAAGCCATTAAAATTAATGTTGAATAATTAAAATTGATTAGAAACGATTTTATTTTTCAAGGTACACAAACAAGTTCAGGATCTAGGGCCTTGGAATAGGATTTTGTGAGTAAAATTCTCCAAGGATATAAAACTCAACGTATGTGTCTAACTAGGGAGTGGTGAAACCCATTGTATAATTGGTGTCCTCGAGAAGATCCGATCACACCAGAGTTAAGCACGAGGTCTTGCGAAGTTGGTTGCAGAGATATCCCTCTAATACCTTCCTAGCGTCAGATATTTTTTTGGGGTTCTATTCGTATCTAGGGGCTTCACAAGTGCCTTTACATCTGTGAGAGGTGGTTCTTTCGAGACTTCGGGCTTTGCTACCCTGCCCATACGGTGGACCGTACCTACAAATTCTCACCCGAGCATTGGTTATACCGTGGTGACCATAGTTTCTTGACCTAGGTATCCACATAGGTTGCTTGCAGGGGTTGTTTTGCAAGTACCCTGAGTCAGATAGGGATCAGAAAACACACAGAATTTATGGAGGATTTTATCTCTGGAGTAATTTGAACAAATGCGTTGTGAATCCCACGAGGGTCCTTATAACTGATTTTGTTACCTCCACTCTATTTTTTGGGATTCTCATCCCTTCTTGGGAGATGCATACCTTATTTAGTTCGGGAGGTCCCTTTCAACCATGTCCTCTTGTTTGCATGCATTGGCTTCTAGTTTTATTTAGGTGTGTGCTCGTTGTATATTAGTTGGCCTTGGGATTTTGCTTTGCGTCACGAGTTTTGAGTCATCATGGAGTGAGACTAGCCTCCCTATCGGTCTCGTCGTCTCTTGAATCAATTACCATAGTTGGGTCTAATACCAAATCTGCTTCCTAAAATGCATAGACTTAATAAACGTGGTTCATATATCTTCGTTGCTCAGACTCATGATCATACCATTCTGAGTATTATTTCAACTCCAACCTCCGCTATGGTTGGTTGACCCCCTGAGACTCCCTCAGTTAGCACTACCCAGTCCATGATCTCAGCTCAGTCCATGGGGATGTATGATTTTATATTTTCGATTGGTATGAATTCAACATCATCGATATCCATTCCCCCTAGCACATTTTTATGGGGATGCATTGTTATAGTACTTAGTCGATGACTATGGCCTTTAATCCTTTCTCTTTTGGTATGCCAAATATCACTTCACACATGTCGTCCTCTTTTCTGACACCCTACAATGTCGATGCTAGTTTTGGGTCGGGGGCATGTCACCTCATTGTAGTCATTTCCCGATTGGTTGGGGGAATATCCCTCGGTCATTTCCTATGATAAGGGGTTGGAATCCTCCTTCCTCCGAACCCAATCCTAGTTATAATTTTCAATGATGGAATGGACATATGGGTGGTGTTTCTACTCCATATATCACATTCGTCTATCCGTCGTCCACAATTCTTTTTTCCGTGAATGCTTATTTTATAGAAAATCCTCCTCCAACCTATGATATTACACCGGGGTGGGTTCAATTTTCTAACATGAGAAAACCCATGCAAAGATTTCCTTTGTTGGAGAGCAATGAATATCCTCACATGGACAATCTGTATCATATCACTTTCTCCTTACAAGCGTTCCCATCTGGGATGATACCTTCAATGCCTTTTGTTAGCAACAATTGTGGTATCGGGATTTTAAAGGGAGAGAAGGCCGAGACCTTTCGAGTCTCGAAAGATCGATGGGATCCTAGCCATTAATTTTGGCAGGACGCGTGTCAGACATCAGAAGGAGAGTTGGGATTTCAGCCCATCGGGGGATCGGAGTTTCTAAAAGCAGAGAACTCTTACATGAGTAAATCACGATGCGTGATTTCCCGACTAAATTAGAGCCACCCGTCAGCTGTGGCACGTGGAAAAAGATCCTGCGGAGTCAGGAATTGGGGATACGAAAGTCCCATGCACATGATGTTAGGAATCCCGATACCCGATTTCCCGATATCGGGGGTAGCTTTCCATAGTGGAGGACAAGTGGCAGGCTATGCGCCAAGGAACTGATCGTCAACAAGTCGACAGCCATAAGCCATCGGGTTTCGGGGAATCGCAAGTTTAGTGAACACAAACCTCGTGTCGTTAGGAACGCCGAAATCCCAATGGAAAGTTGGACCACAATCACGCAGCGACAGGTCATATGGACTATGGACTAACCGGTAGGGGCTAATTCCCGGGAGAAGGAGCTCATCACATATCGGGATATCGGGGTTTCCGGATGCAAGGAATTCATGCATTCCAAACTCGCGAACCCCGATCCCCGAAAATCCGAAGCCTCATCACATGCCTCCTCACCGTCACGTCCTATTCCCTTGTCACGCCAACTCATGATTTCTTCCTGGTCCATGTGTCTCATACACCCTGCTCTTACGCCCCAAAATTCATGAATTCTGCCACATGTGTTTTCCCTATCACCTTCCCTCTGTTATCCTTTCATGTGGCCTCTCCTCACCCCGTATCTGCATCCAACGTGTCTAGCTTTCCCTGCCCGGTCACCGTCCGTTCACCTCCTCATAATCAAGACCTCCAGTCATCCTGAGAGCCTCCATGTCCTAAAGGAGCAGAATCGGCCAGGGCCTTCCCCGACTCCAATGAAACAGTTATTGCAGTAGCTGAGGGTAGTTGGACATCGTTTCCTCCATAAATGGAAAGCCAAGGAATGAATGCAAGCTTGTCAATTCAGTCACAGGGCCTTTGGAACACGATTGCGTCTGACTGAAGTTCACGAACGTCCAGAGACTGTAGGCGCAGTAAATGTGAAGACGTAATGTCTTCAGTGCGATGTCTCGATTTAGCTTCCAGTGTATTGTTCCAAGTATATGTAGGGCATTTTTTCCATTTTGTAATCTATCGATGGTTAAGCAGAGCTCCCTGGTTGTAAATTTTAATGAAGCATTGTTGTTCTGGTTATGTATGAGCTTTGGAGACTTCTTGCCTTATGAATTCCAATTTCTATCATATCTTTGTTTACACTGTGTTAGAGCATCTCGGAATTGGAGGATCCAGTCGAGCTGTAAATATTATAGGATGATGTTGTAATGGATCACTATAATAGTTACGGAGACTCTGATCAGTCCCTGTGATTTCCTTAACGCTGAATGACTTGGAATTGGAGGATCCAGTCAAGTCCTCTTTCAGTTTCTTGAAGCCCTAAACCGGGAGGATCCCGTGTTCAGAGTTTTTCCTCTGCAAACTGCTGCAAGCCTGATGCCCAGAGTTGTTTGTCCACTTTCTCCTAAGTCTTCCACCTGTTCATCTTTAAATCAACCCACTGGCTGAAGTTAGGATTCCAGATCTCCTCTGTTCTTTATATATCAGAATCAGTCCTTGAGTTAGAGTAATACCTCCTCGAGCCATTATCTCCATTTGATCACCCTTTATAAACAAATCGTGACACAAAACTGATGGGCGTTGGGCTCTTCTCCTGCAAGCAATCCAGGAGTGACTTCTGATGCTAACATTTCTGGTGTCGTTGTCGGGGATGGAATTGAATATTTTCCCTGGGTAGAACGACATTGAGCCTTTGAATCTGAAGGTGCATAGGATCATCAGAGCCTTGCAGATTGCTAATCTTGCACCTGGCGACTCCATTGTGACGACTCCGCTGGGGAGAACCTTCTCTGTTAATTGTGGCTTTGAGAGGCAGGCATACGCGGTCTCACCCACAGCTGCCTCTATGTACGCCCGAAACAAATCCAGAGGCGGCGCTCAGAAAGGGAAAGGCCTCTGAAGAAGAAGCATTCATCACCGAGCCAGGTAACCCACCACATCCTTCTGTGGGAGCTCCTTTTTCTACTCCTCAGTTATTTGACAGGCATGTCTCTGCAGTTTCCCGCTTCTTAAGTTTTGGAATTGTTCCTGTTGAGTTTTCCCCTCCCAGTCTGGGACCTGAGGGACAAGATTTTTTCACTCCCCTCTCCCCTGAAGCTGCACCTGGGCATAGACCCGTGACCTCAGAAGTTTTCCCTACTCCTGTGCAAGGAGGAGAACCTACTGACTGGAGCTCGGTAGCCTGTTCTCTGAATCACCTCTTGTTTCCCACCCCACTTCGATATTTATCCTCAGTATCCCCTTTGCAAACTCCTTCTCCTCCAAGTTCTCCTACACCTAACATCCCTATGGATGGTGCTAATCCCCCTCTCAATAGGATGGATGCTATAGTCGCTGCCAGATAGGCTCCCTTGGTTCTTCCCCATCCTATGAATCCCCTTCCTGCTGGAGATTACCTGAAATACATGCCCAAGTTCATAGGGGAAGGAGACTTAACTGCTGAAGAGCACCTGGCTGCTTTTTACAGTTATGCAGAAAACCTCAATATTGAAAACGAGGATGTTTGGATGAGAGTTTCCATCCAAATCCTGGATGGTGAAGTGAGGAAGTGGTTTAGAGGATTGGCCCCAGGGTCCGTCGTTGGGATTGAAGCTCTAGATAGCGCTTTCCTGAGATAGTGGGGAGATAGGAAGGACTTCATGTATTACATGACAGAATTCGGGTCTTTTAAAAAGATGGAAGGAGAGTCAGTCTCTGACTTCTCCAAAATATTTAACAAGATGTATAACAAGATCCCTGCAGAGATAAAGCCCTCATAAGCCTCTGCCCAAATTTCCTATGCTGGTGCATTTGACCCTGATTTCTGCCTTTTGCTGAGAGAAAGGAGATCCACCTCCTTGGCCCAAATGCAAGATGCGGACATAGAAGTAGAATCCAATGTATTAGCAGCTGACAGACTGAGGAACAAGGTCGATGCAGACAGAAGAAAAGGAAGGTCAGAGGCCTCAACTTCTGGATCATTGGCGCCTCACCCTCAAGTGGATGAACTGACCAAGATGGTGAAGTCTCTGTCTGCAGAGATGGAAAGGATAAGGATGGAAGGGAGGCAGGCGTATAAAGGCCCTCATATCTCTGAAAACAAGGGAGGTTTCAGGAGGCTAAATACTTTCACTCCCCCGAATGTGCAGAAAGAGAAGGGAAGAGACAGAGAAGATCAGAAAATTCAGGCCCCTTTTCAAAACAATTTTGTGACCGAGGGGGGAGAAAGAGAATCAGAGGAGCTTGATCCTGAAATCCACTGCGTTGGAGACACTCCTCCTTTTCCTCATCTCACTAAATATGCATACGAGGAGTCTCTCATGGACAACCAGCTGAATGAGCTAAGCAAGGGAGATAAGGCTGGTGGCGGTCGAGGCAGGTACAACCTAAGGTCTAATAAAAGGACGTCAGTGCCTGATATTCCTCAGCAGTCCATTAGAGCAGAGAGACCTGCTAATGAAGAAGCAAATGATCACAGAGGTAAGAAAGCACAAACCCCCTCCCCCATGGTTCTGAATCATGTTCCTGAAATAAAAGAAATTTCGAAGCCTACAACTTCTTTTAATTTTGAGCATGAGATTCAAAGGATCAGAATCCCTGTGCCCCTCACTGAGCTGATTAAACATGGTGAGTTTAAAAAACACTTCTCTGAGATTTTACATTCTGAAGCCTCATGCCTTCCCTCAGACTCCATAAACCTCCAAGACGAAAGACCAACAGTTGTCCTAGGTCCCATGGTAGAAGATAGAGACGACTCATCCCCTCCCTTCTACACCTCCTTGAACATACATGACAAAGTGTTGCACAACTGTTTGATGGATTCAGGGGCCTCTCACAACCTCATGCCCAAAACTGTCATGGAAGAATTGGGACTAGAAGTTACCAGATCCTATCATGACCTCTCTTCTTTTGACTCCAGGAGAGTCCAGTGTCTGGGAGTTATTAAAGACCTGGTTGTAACCTTGTTTCAACTGCCTATGAAAAGTATGGTCATGGATATCGTAGTAGCCGATGTTCCCCTCAAGTTCAAAATGTTGTTATCAAGATCTTGGATAAAAAGACTCGGGGGAACCTTGCAGATGGACCTCACATATGCTACTATCCCAGTGTTCGGAGGAGAACACAGAAGACTATACATGGAAGCTCAAATGGCCTATATAATCAGTGATGAAGCCAACCCCACCAACCATCCTATCTTTTCCTTAGACACTGATTTAGGCTCCAGTTTACTGCAGCTCACCCACGCCCCAGAGACGCCTCTAAGACTTAGAAAACAACTCGTTGTTTCCCCTGAAGCTCCTCTCTCCATCACCCCAATCTGGAAAATGTTTTTTGATGGAGCCTGTTCCCGAGAAGGCGCTGGAGTAGGAGTAGTTTTTGTGTCGCCTGCTCAAGAAACCATATCTCTGTCATACAAATTAGAATTTGAAGCTACCAATAATGTGGCAGAGTATGAGGCTCTTGTTCTGGGACTAAGGGCTGCGAGGGAAATGGAAATTCAGGAAGTGGCAGTGTTCGGTGATGCAGAGTTGGTGGTTCGGCAGGTCAAGAGCGCGTATCAAGATAAGCATCCTCGACTCAGGAGTTATAGGAATGAGGTCTGGGACCTTATTGACAGTTTTGTCTCGACATTTAATATTTCTTTCATCCCAAGAGAAGAGAACACCTTGGCGGATTCCTTGGTTGCATCGACTAGCAATTTCAAAGTACCTCTGCCACCCAAATTCAGATATGACGTGGAAGTAAAATACAGACCCTCCATACCTGACAACGTCAAATATTGGAAGGTATTTGAGGACGATCTTGAGGTCAAGAGGTTCTTGGAAACTATTGATGAATTTTCAGAAATGCACATAGACCAAGATGCCTTCTCGGAGGAGGAGCCTGATGGGGGTAATCTTCTGAATAAGATCGCAGGGCGTGACATTGTACAGCTCCCCAACAACCATATTCCCAGGGGACTTGTTCCTTTGGAAATACTTTTTGATAGTAACGATGTGTCGGTCAAAGGAAAGGTCTTGGAGGAGGATGTTGATACTATTCAGTGCAACATTGGAACCGAAAGTGAGCCCAAGTATGTCAAATTGTCAAGAAGTTTAACAGGGGAGCAGAGGTCTGAACACATTGGACTCTTGAAGGGTTTTGCTGATGTGTTTTCCTGGACTTACGAAGACCTTAAAACCTATGACACCTCTGTCATCGAACATAAAATCCCATTAAAGGAAGAGGCAAAGCCTTTCAGGCAGAAGCTGAGGCAGATCAATCCCATGTTGCTGCCTATCATGGAGAGAGAAGTGAAGAAGTTGTTGCAAGATCAGATCATTGTACCACTGAGATATTCGGAGTGGGTGGCTAACTTGGTGCCAGTGAGGAAAAAGAATGGAGAGATCCAACTCTGTGTAAACTTCAGAAACCTAAACAGAAGCTCATGAAAAGATAACTACCCCCTGCCAAAGATGGAACATATACTGCAGAGGGTGACAGGAGCTTCCAGGATGTCTATGATTGATGGTTTCTCTGGCTACAATCAGGTCTCTGTTCTGCCTGAAGACAGGGAAAAGACAACATTCACCACTCCATGGGGCACGTTCATGTATTCTAAGATTCCATTCGGACTAATGAATGTGGGGGCGACTTTCCAGCGTGCCATGGACATAGCTTTTGTTGGGGAAAAGGACAAATTTGTGGTCGTTTATCTGGATGACATCACAGTATTTTCAAGATCTGATGAAGAACATCGTCGCCACCTCAAGAAGGTTTTCTTGAAATGCAGAAAGTTTGGCATTTCATTAAACCCCAAGAAATCTTTGTTTTCCATGAAGGAAGGAAAATTACTAGGCCACATAGTATCAGCAGAAGGAGTCAGAATTGATCCCCGCAGAGTTGAGGCAATACAAGCCTTATCAATCCCAAGATCTAGGAAAGAGGTCCAATCTTTCCTAGGTAAGATTAATTTTCTGAGGAGATTTGTGCCTAACTTTGCTGAGGAGGTAAAACTGATAACAGCCATGTTAAAGAAAGAGAATGAAGTAAGGTGGACCCCTCAATCGCATCACTCCTTTGAACAAATCAAGAAGGCCCTGACTGAAGCTCCTGTGCTTATCAGTCCTGATTATTCAAAGGATTTCCTTATTTTCTCCTTTGCCTCACCCGACACAGTGGCTGCTATTCTATTACAGACAAATGGCAGTGGGCTAGAACAACCTATTGCTTACTTCAGCCGAGCATTAAGGGATGTCGAAGTCAGGTATGACACTATGGAGAAGCAAGCTTATGCTCTAGTGAAAGCTCTCAAAGCTTTTAGAACCTACATTCTATAGTCAAAGATCATTGCATATGTCCCTTCAGCTGCTGTTAAATACATTCTTATTCAGCCTGACGTAGATGGGAGAATGAGTAAATGGATAGCCAAAATCCTGGAGTTCGACCTGGAAATAAGGCCCACCAAACTGATCAAAGGACAAGGCCTAGCCAAGCTGTTGGTTGAAGCAAATTGCCAAGATTTGGGGATAATTTTCATCAGCGAATGCTCCGATATTCAGCAGGATCGGCTATCTAACATAGATCATCAAAGGGAGCCCCCATTGGCTAAATGTCCTTGGTATAAGGATGTCATATACTTTTTGTAGGAGCTGCGACCTCTAGATGGCCTACAAAGAAGCAAAGAAAGAGCTCTGAAGCTCAAAGCAGTCAGGTACTGCCTGGTCGATCAAGTGTTATATTGGAAAGACCCCCTGGGGGTGCTTTTAAAATGCATAAGTCCACCAGAGGCTGAGATGATCGTCGTTGAATTTCACAGCGGCCTGTGTGGAGGACACCATTTTTGGAGAGACACAGCCCACAAAATCCTCAGAGCTGGATACTACTGGCCTACCATGTTCGTCGATGTCTGCAAAAGAGTCAGAGCCTGCATCGATTGTCAAAGATTTGCAGGAAAGCAACAGCTCGGGTCTTTGCTGTTAAGACCAGTGGCGGTTTCAAGGCCTTTCCAGCAGTGGGGCCTAGATTTTATCGGAGAAATTCACCCCCCTTCCAATGGGCAGCATAGATGGATCCTGACTGCTACAGATTTCTTTACCAAGTGGATTGAAGCTATTCCCACCAGGAGCGCTTCCCACAAGGTAATCATCGGATTCTTGGAGGACCTCATCACAAGGTTTGGCTGTCCAAATAAGATTGTCACTGATAATGCAGCCGCTTTCAGGTCTGAGCCATTAGCCAGGTTCTGTGAGCAGTTCGGGATTAAGTTAATTCACTCCACCCCATATTACCCGCAAGGCAATGGTCTAGCAGAGTTTTCCAACAAAAGTTTAATAAGAATCATCAAAAAGTTGTTGGAAGACAATCAAAGGGCTTGGAACTCGAAGCTTAAATTTTCCTTATGGGCTGATCGAGTGACTACGAAGAGAGCTACAGGTATGTCCCCTTTTCAGTTAGTTTACGGGGCTGAAGTTGTTTTCCCTTCTCATCTGGCCATCCATGTAGCAAAATTCCTCCAGGACTATCAAGAAGAGCCTGATGACATGATCAGAAGGATTCATCAGTTAGTAGAGGTCTAGCAGGCTAGGGAGCAGACACTGGATAGGATCCAAGACCATCAGCAGAAAATCAAGCAGGTCTTCGATAGGAAGGCCAAGAAGGAGCGGTTCCAGGAAGGAGACCTGGTATTGAAATGGGATGCTCCTAAACAAGATAAGGGTAAACATGGCAAGTTTGAAGCTCTGTGGATTGGGCCTTTCAGAATCTCCGAGTCTTTCTCGAACAAAACATACAGGCTGCGAGGTTTGGAAGGGGAAGAAGTTTTCGGCGGCCCAGTCAATGGGCATTTCCTAAAAAAATGTTTCGTTTGAGTCTCAGATAACTCTTTTGTTTGTAAATATTATCCTTTTGTTTCTCATTTTGTTTTCATTTTTATTTTTGCGGCCTTATAATGACTCCATAGCCCAACGAAAAGGCAACTGGAACTGCACGAGGAGTTCTTAGAGCATCGCAGGGATGACTCTATCCCCCATGGAGCCTAATGTTAGCAACAATTGTGGTATCGGGATTTTAAAGGGAGAGAAGGCCGAGACCTTTCGAGTCTCGAAAGACCGATGGGATCCTAGCTGTTAATTTTGGCAGGATGCGTGTCAGACATCAGAAGGAGAGTTGGGATTTCAGCCCATCGGGGGATCGGAGTTTCTAAAAGCAGAGAACTCTTACATGAGTAAATCGTGATGCGCGATTTCTCAACTAAATCAGAGTCGCCCATCAGCTGTGGCACGTGGCAAAAGATCCTGCAGAGTCGGGAATCGTGGATACGAAAGTCCCATGCACATGATGTTAGGAATCCTGATACCCGATTTCCCGATATCGGGGGTAGCTTTCCATAGTAGAGGACAAGTGGCAGGCTATGCGCCAAGGAACTGATCGTCAACAAGTTGACAGCCATAAGCCATCGGGTTTCGAGGAATCGCAAGTTTAGTGAACACAAACCTCGTGTCGTCAGGAACGCCAAAATCCCGATGGAAAGTTGGACCACAGTCGCGCAGGGACAGGTCATATGGACTATGGACTAACCAGTAGGGGCTAATTCCCGGGAGAAGGAGCTCATCGCATATCGGGATATCGGGGTTTCCGGATGCAAGGAATTCGTGCATTCCAAACTCGTGAACCCCGATCCCCGAAAATCCGAAGCCTCATCACATGCCTCCTCGTTGCCACGTCCTATTCCCTCGTCACGCCAACTCATGATTTCTTCCCGGTCCATGTGTCTCATACACCTTTCTCTTACGTCCCAAAATTCATGAATTTTGCCACATGTGTTTTCCCTATCGCCTTCCCTCTGTTATCCTTTCGTGTGGCCTCTCCTCACCCTGTATCTGCATCCAGCGTGTCTAGCTTTCCCCGCCTGGTCACTGTCCGTTCACCTCCTCATAATCAAGACCTCCAGTCATCCTGAGAGCCTCCATGTCCTAAAGGAGCAGAATCGGCCAGGGCCTTCCCCGACTCAATGAAACAGTTATTGCAGCAGCTGAGGGTAGTTGGACATCGTTTCCTCCATAAATGGAAAGCCAAGGAATGAATGCAAGCCTATCAATTCAGTCATAGGGCCTTTGGAACACGATTGTGTCTGACTGAAGTTCACGAACATCCAGAGATTGTAGGCGCAGTAAATGTGAAGACGTAATGTCTTCAGTTCGATGTCTCGATTTAGCTTCCAGTGTATTGTTCCAAGTATATGTAGGGCATTTTTGCCATTTTGTAATCTATCGATGGTTAAGCAGAGCTCCCTGGTTGTAAATTTTAATGAAGCATTGTTGTTCTGGTTATGTATGAGATTTGGAGACTTCTTGCCTTATGAATGCCAGTTTCTATCATATCTTTGTTTACACTGTGTTAGAGCAGCTCGGAATTGGAGGATCCAGTCGAGCTGTAACTATTATAGGATGATGTTGTAATGGATCACTGTAATAGTTACGGAGACTCTAATCAGTCCCTGTGATTTCCTTAACGCTGAACGACTTGGAATTGGAGGATCCAGTCAAGTCCTCTTTCAGTTTATTGAATCCCTAAACCGGGAGGATCCCGTGTTCGGAGTTTTTCCTCTGCAAACTGCTGCAAGCCTGATGCCCAGAGTTGTTTGTCCACTTTCTCCTAAGTCTTCCACCTGTTCATATTTAAATCAACCCACTGGCTGAAGTTAGGATTCCAGACCTCCTCTGTTCTTTATATATCAGACTCAGTCCCTGAGTTAGAGTAATACCTCCTCAAGTTATTATCTCCATTTGATCACCCTTTATAAACAAATCGTGACACAAAACTGATGGGCATTGGGCTCTGCTCCTGCAAGCAATCCAGGAGTGACTTTTGACGCTAACACCTTTCATATCACCAACCTTTGTTAGTCATGTTGGAGATAGGGCAACAACCTCTGTAATTCATGTTGAATACCTACAACCAACTACTGCAAGTCATGCTGGGGGCACAAATCTAGTCACTGCTAGTCACATTGGACAAACATCACCAACCTATGCAAGCTATGTTGGAGATTAGCTACTAGCCTCTACAAGTCATGTTGGGAGCATGTCACCAACCACTGTAAGTCATGCTAGGGGAATTGATATGATTGAGAAGCCTATACATATAGGACATAATCCCAAGTTCCTTTGTATACTTTGTAAAGGAGGTCACATAACTCGTTTATGCCCTACTAGTTTCGTGATACGAGAAACACAATCCTTTTATGATGACCCTTCAGGTTCTGAGTTGTCTTCGGTTTCCCAACAATCTAATCCTTCTTTGGTTGATGCAGCGTTCATGCCAATGCAATATTTGGTCGACACCACTCTTGTTTTTGGGGCCTATATGTCTCTTGACCATGTTTTCTTGCATCCTATTCAACCAACGATTGAAGAAGTGGTTGTGTCAATGCAATCTTCGGTCGATCCCACTCTTCTCTCAAAGAGTGACAATTCTAAGGAAGTGACATTGTTGATGCAATCTTCGGCCAATCCCACTCTTCTTTTGGAGGGTAATGCATATTTTGACCATGTCCTTATCATTTCTAGTTCTATACCCTCTTAACAAGGGGGCATTCCATTCTCTCCAAGGACGCTCCCTCCAAGTCCTAGGATGGTTTCCTTTGATTGGAATGATATTGTAGAGCCCCACCTTCTTTCTTCTACACCCTTCCAGATAATGGGTGTTCATCAATATATTGTAGATGAAATATCCTCTACAAGTATTTTATCCTCCTCGGCTTGGAAATTTTTGGGTTCTCTGAAGCTTGTGTCAGCTACCAGTGAGTTGTTGGCTCTCGATGGAAGACCTACGTGGGAGGCCTAGCATCCCCCTATTGGCCCAAGTAATCCGGTGTTTCCTCTTGAGTATAATATTATTGTTTGTGAGACCTTGAGTCCTGGTATTTGTGAGTTATCAAGCCTCGGTTTCATGGATGTTGAGTTGCCTTCATATGAGGCTATCCTTGAAACTATGATTTTGGATTTTTGACCTCTTCTTGAACTGGAAAATTTACAAGTTGATTACCCAATTTTTTTTTATCTTGGGCCTAGAAATGGGTCCTACCTGGAGAACTACTATGCATAATCCGTAAGGTTGTGCAATCCCATGTACATATTGTACTTTTAGGTTTTCTTGTTTTCAAGTTCCACATGCCTTAACACATGTTTTATTAGAGGTTTCTATATTAGACTTATTAACTTCTGGGTCAGTGTTTCTGGTCTTATATACAGGACTTTGGAGACATTTGTATTTGGTACGTTTCTTTATGATGATCTTTTATGATAGGTCATGATCTTGAAAATGGCATATACGTTAGATTTTCCCCTCCATTCATTTTTTCATTATCAGTTTGTTATATCATTTTGCCTTAGAATAGACCCCATTGAGTTGTGACAAAGAACCTTCTATGTTTTTTAGAAGTGTTTTCATGTGGTAGAGCCTACCTTCCATGGGCATCCTAGATTAGATCCCCTTTGTATTTTGGCACCCATGGTGTAAGTTTTCTATGCAGATCAAGAGTCCCTTATAGCCCTGCTATGACATTGCGTTGGAACCTCATTATTCTTACTCAATCTCATTCTAACCACTACCTATGGGACTCCCTCTAAGTCTTAGTTAAGCTCTTTTCTGACTCCTATAAAAATGAAAATATTGTCGCGTGAACTTGTCTCTTTCACACTCGTTAAATGGATTTGAAAGGGCATCTATTTTGGTATAAGTTTAACCCTTTTTCGGACCAAATAGACTACTTATGAAAAATGAATACTCTACTCACCATTGGCTAGAAGAGTTCTCCTTGGTATTGTTTTATACTTTTTCTGGCCTAGGAGACTAAATATACGAAAAATGACACTTTTGGAGTTAATCCGTGATTGTATCCCATTATCCTACTTGCATTGTTGAGCCTAATGTCGGCTCCCGCTTTCTCCCGATAAACCTTTTTCCCCAACAATTCTCAGCATTATCCAAGTAGTGTCTTCCATATGTCCCTTGTATCTTAACACCCTTTAGCCGAAGATGAAACATCCCCCCGAGTGTCCATGTCCCACATTCATTTCCTTGCATTGAGCATAGGTATGTTCCACTACTTGGAACTCGTTTCTTACTCATGACACTCATTTCCTCTCTCATATCATAACATTTATTTTACTATGAAAAAACAAAAAAGACGAGTGGGAAAACAATATTATATCATTTTGAAAACAATCATGTCGCCTTTGACCAGAGCACAAATTATTGAGTCCATTCATCCAAGGTTTGGGTTTAGCATGGCCTTAGGAAGCTGAGATCGATACTTAGAGTTTACTGCTCTGACTAGTTTTTCTTCCAGTCCCCATAGAGATTTTGTTGATTCCTCCTGCGTCACAAAATTTTGTCAATGATCAATGTTAAATATATTCTTCCTCGGTCATCCATCCATATCATGCTCTTGTTCAAAGGAAATATAACCCTGTGTCGACCATTCCTCATAACTATTGACTTTGCATGTCGGCCATCCCCTTACAAGTGAATCTCATAATCACATGAATTTGTTGTCCTACCTTGGACCCTGGGCCTACTTTCATCATTAGTAGGTGACCTTGAACCCAACATATGGCATATTTCCATGGGTCGCTCACTGGGGGGTTCCCTTTTGTTCGACAACAAGAAATATATTCACACATTGGGATTCATTCAATGTCTTGGATTCCATTAGACCCTATTGGTGGTTTCCTTGCCTTTGTCGGAAGTTTTCATTATTGGCTTCTAGTCATAGGGTCTCTTTCGTGTACTACTTGCATCTTGTGCAGGCGAGAGACACATGGTCGTTGGTTCGTGAACATCATATTCATCTGATTTCTTCCTAATCATTAATCTATTGCTCTATTCCTCGCGTTGGATGATGAGATATGAATTAATGATCTCCTTTCAGCAGGTCTCATTCCATTGACTTCATCCCATCTATTATGGAATTGAGATCTAGATTCGTAAGAGTACCTAGAGGCTTGCAGTCATCAGTGGCAGGTTCTCATGCCATTGATAGTTGGGAATACATCAATGTCCCCTAATCGATGGATCCTTCAAGTGTTCGACCTCAACACCTTTATTCACACTTGTTGAATGCACTCTATGCCTTGACACCTACTTTCATTATCAGTGGGTTGTCTCACATTTGTTAACAAATTACCTCAATGATCGATAATCAAACAAAGCCTCATTGTGTTCTATTTCAACTCCTTTATTCACATGATGCAGACTTTCACCTCCAACGGATAGTGTAGAAGACCTCCATCTCACAGTAGCAACTTTCCATATCTTTTGTTCTCTTTCATTGGAGTAGTACCTATATGACTTCGATGATAATAGAAGATCAGATTATATGACATTGTATACAAATATCTTCAGTTGATTTTGAGACTGGACTCCATTGTGTTTTGTTCGTGACTATGACCACCTATGGCATATGCCTACTTTGTATTTCCTATTCATGGCCATGAAAAACTATTTTTTATATATCCACATGGATTTGTAGTGTACTCCAGATTGGTAGCCATGTGTACATAGTCAATATGAATTGTAATATTTTAGTGGGTGACTAGTTCTTCCAGTTGGGTCCTCACTACTCCACTTCTGGGAATTATAATGTATTTCATCCATTTTGATTTCTCCTCTAACCTCACACATTAGGGGGCATCTGTTATAGCAATTTTTGTCACACTCCATGCATCTTTCTTTTATGGCCTTCCCTTTAGGTCTACAGACTCACGTCCCCCATTTTACTCATTCCACAGTAACAAATTCAAAATTGTGTACATATATGCATACCACAATTAGACATCTTGTGTATACATAGGTTTCTCCATTACATCCTACATACATCAGGTTTTGTTCTCAAAAATTAAAAAATATGTTGGGTTTCCATGCCAAGTCATGAGATCCATGATCCTTGACCTTCCATATACTAGAAATTCTCTGACTCGACTCTTCAAGTCCATTTAAAGGCTATAAATTGAGCCATATGCAAGCCTTGAAGAAATTCATCATTGAGAGAAAATACACTCTGGAGAAATATCACCTCATATTGATTTTGCATCCTTTTTCCCTTGAAAGTATGAACTTCTTTTGTGTTCAACCCCTAAGATCTTCCTATCTTAAGAAGGAGAAACTCAATTAATCCTATGACTTTTGAGCTTGCCTTTGTGAAGGATTGAAGCAGTGAAGGCCTAGGTGGACAGACTTAGTTTCTCTGTTCTAATATGTGTCGATACAGAAGTTTGTCACCTATGTACTTATGTTGATTACATTAATAGAAACACTATTTTCTCATCCGATTATATGTTGAAAATATTTGTATTACCTTCCATGGATATATTTGTTATACATGTTAGTGGATTATGTTAGATTATATGCTAATGTTTTATATAATTTCCATATGCTTGTGTATATTGGATGTTGATGACAAGTTGCAGGCATCAAGCGTTGGATTTTGAGCTCAACCATGGTCTTCTTTGGATGAGGTAGGATTCTAGCATTCCTTTTGTTAGCATTTCCATTTATCTAGCATAATTGAGACTATATTTGATTTTTGGGTGTCGTTCCATCTGTTGTGGTTTACCCCTAGCCATAGAGAGATTTTCCTCGTAACACTAGTGGCGTGCCACTATCTAAGTGGATTGTGTGTACTTTTTCCTCACTCCATTCATATAAGTAAACTGATTTGCTCATCAAAAGAAATCTAAACACACCATGCTTTAGTTTTGAGACTATTTTCCTGCACAATTTCATTATTTATACAACTTTGTAAAACTTATTAGATATCAAATCAATTCAATATTTTGATTTAATTTCTAAAATTTTGGAACATGAAGATACATTACAAAAATTTGTTATATAATATACTTTTAATCATTTATTTTTGTTAGAAATGTGCTTGTAACCTGCTAGGCCAACATTTTTAACCATTGGATAAGAAATCACAACCAAGGGGCATCTAAGTCGTCAAAATTACCTAGAGATCGCACCTGGCCTAGACTGCACCAACCCTTAACATGACTGGATTTTTGGGTGTCTCCTCCCAACTAAACTTACCATAAGGGTATTGAACTCGGATTGCCTACCAAACGAAACCTACACCTTAACCGATTGAGAAAACAATAATTGACTACTTCATATTATGAAAGGATAATTAAAGAAATATAATTTTTTACACACAATGTCGAATTAAGTTTAAGACAATTAAGATGAAGCGTTTCTTTTAAAGTAAATAAAACAATTCGTTGCAAGCCCATACATAACATGGATAAATTTCATCCTTGGAAATAGTAACAAGTTTATGTAAAAAGACTTTCCTTTTTTATATATATTTAAAATCATATTCAATCACCACAAATATTAACTTGAGATGTAATTTTAATACATAAATTTCAAATGAGATATTTTTTTTAGATAATAAAGAATGTGATGATGCATTCTCTGTATTATAGGTATTTAAAATCCCTTAAATAGATAGTCTTGATGTGATGTAGCAAATTAATTTTTTATATATAGTAAAATTTTTAAATATTTAAATTACATTTAATAATTTATAAATAAAAGGAAAGTATAATGTTTTTGATATTATTAAATGAATAGTATATGATTTTAAAAAATAAGGTTGTTGTCTAATTATTTTATGAAATTGTTTTTTTCACTCAAATTTGATAATATAAATTTGTAAGAAATTACTATTTTTTGTTATTTAAAATTTATTTATGAATATATAAATGGATTCAGCATGCTAAAAAGTTATTGAGACACTAAGATTATATAGAAATACTCACTTAAATTTATAGTTCTAATCAAATTTCAAGCAAAAGTCTCAGAAAATATCACAAAAAAAATTATTTCATAAAACATAGAACATTTAAACTAAAAAAAAATTCTAAATATATATAATATTTAATAAATAAATATAAGTTTTATTTTAAAAAGTATTAAATTATTAAAAATTATAAATATGTATTTTTTTTTTAATAATAAGAATATATTAGATAATGGTAAAAAGTATGTTCATCGAAATTGTGAAAATAATATGATTAAATGTTAATAAATAAAAAATAATAATTTTATAATTTTTTTTTTCATATTAT
>ML786608.1:330471-343697 GCA_009831015.1 Picea engelmannii | reverse complement strand
TTTAATTTTTTTTTTTTTAAATTAAAATTATTTTGATAAATAACGATAATGACTTCAATAATATTCATATTAGAAATAAAAAACATTTAAAATGATTTTGTTCAATAATATTCATATTAGAAAAAAAAAACATTTAAAATGATTTTGTTGAACAATAATAATGGCTTCAATATCTATATTTTCTATTTTATATATTTTAATATTCATATTTCTTAATCACTAACATATTTTTTATTTTTAATAATTTAAAAATATTTTTATTTTTAAATGATTAACATAATTTTATTTTCAATAATTTAAAAATATTTCTACTTTTAAATAAATGTAATTTTTAATATTGATTTTTTAAATTTACAATTTAATATCTTTATTATATATTTCAATTTAACACATAATACACTAATATCCTATAATATTTAAAATATTTAATTAAAATATTATACTCATTATAAATTCAACATATTACTTACCACTTACCCTGAATCTTTATATATACCTTCTTTATAATACTTTCAACACTAACCAAATATTGGACTATGGACTTATATCCCTGCCATGGCATTTGCAACCATCGCATTTTAATTACACCATCATTTTCTTATTGGAATATTGTTCACATGGTTGATAAGCATACCTTTTTACATATATATAAATTTTATGGACAGTTCATGTTCGGTGCATATTCTCTTTGATTTAGTACTTTTGTCATTTTCAAAAGTTTGATTGGATTGTATTGAGAAACTATGGGCTTCCTTTACTTTTATATTTAGAAAAAGAGTACAATTTATATATTTATGAGTTTCAATAATTAAATTTATAATTTATATTTTTTTAAATGGTGTTTGTTATTTTTTTTATATAACAAAAACTTTTATATAAAAATACTATTAAGGTTGTAAAGACAAATCATTTAGATTATTAAAAATCGGCATGCAAGACACGAAGCATAAATAATCCCAATCATGCACAGTGTTCAAAGCAAAGTAGTAAAATAAAGAAGTTGACTGAGCGAACCAAATTTGTTGTGACTGGATATTGACTGGATATTTTTTTGTCTTCAAGAGGAGACCCATCAATCAATGGTGGGATCGGTCGGTAATATGTATCAGACACAATGAGCTCTGTCCGTTGTTGCCATGCATGTGTTGACAATGAAATGGTTAAAAACTTGTTAAATTAGAAAACTATAATCATGTGTTGTGTTTTCTAAATGTTATATTTTTTTTTGGTATTTTTTATCATAATTTGGTAATATAAATTTGGGAGAAATGATAATTTTTTGTTGTTTAAATTATATTTTTGAATGTATTTGAATGGATTCCCTCTTGAAAAACTCATGGTGCAGTAGAATTAACCACTCAAATTTGCAGATCCAACAATTTCTTACCAATTTTTGAGCAAAATTAACCAAATAATATAGCCAGAAAATAACCAAAACTTAAAACATTTAGACTACATAGCCATGAATTGGTTTGGAATCGAAATCACTTTTAATAAAAAGTTATTTAGTGATGAATGATTGTTATCATCCTAATCCAAGTTAAATTTATGTAAGTAACATGTTAAGCTCATAATGAGTATATTGTTGTAATGACTTCTAACCCTATTATTGACCAACCATGTGGATTCAACCTTGAATACCATCCTCTAAATAAGGAAACATTGAAAACAATTTTCTTTTTTATTAAAATGTAAATATAAGAAAACAATATGATTTTTTTCTAAATCACTTTATTTATAAATAAAGAGAAATGAAAATCATACATTAACATTGTAATTATAAAAATTAAATAAAAATAAATATACACCAACTAAGTTTTTTTTTTCATTAATCACTTTGTTTCCTAGTGAAAATGATAAAAAAAATAAAAATTAAAACATCTCAATCACAACCATCAAAATAAAAATATTACAAAACTTAATAAATAAAAGGAAAATGGAACATTCTTTAAAGTTACAAATAGTTACAAATATGAGGGATGAAGAAAAACAATGGATTTTGTAATATTTTTTTTTAAATTGCCCTTTAAATATCTTAAGATTTGAACTTTTTCCAATTATTTTTAATTTTTTGTCTAGAATTTTATTAAAATTTGGTTAAAAATTTAAAAGAATTGTTAGAATGGTAAATATCAATTGTTTATATTGTACAATATGAGTGGAGTTTTGGGAACACTCAATTCTTTTTTACAATAAAAAATGCAATTTTTATTCATAAAAAAAAGTCCAAAAATCATATAAATAGTAATTTCTTATTCATAAAAAAGAAAATAGTTTATAAAAAAAAAAATAAGTAGAAAAAAATCCAAAATCATATAAAGTAGTAACTTATTATTCATTAAAAAAAAATAGTTTATAAGAAAGAAAATAAGTTAGGAAGATGATCCTCCCTACTTCAAAAATATATTTGATAATATTGCAAATTAATTTACATTTTGATATCCCTATTAAAAATAGTCCTCAATCCTGGTTTTTTTTTACCTTTCTTATTTTTAACCTTTTGGCACACCCCTTAAGAAAGTTCCATAGTAACTAAATGTAAATTAGAATATGGAAGGTTATAATTTGAAAAAGAAAATGGATGTCCATTATTCAAAATTTGTACCAATTCCTTATTGGCACCAGCTTTTTCAAATTCACTTATTCTCTTCACCCCCTAGAGAGGACTTCATTTGAAACTACCATTTTTAGGGGATTCATGTCATCTTCTCTATGCTCATTCATCACTTTTGGACAGACAATGTTTTTTATCTATGGAACAATAGATTCATGATTGACATCTTCTACATCCTTTGAATAGGTTTTCTCACATTCTTTCCATAATTTTGGGTGTAGTTTTATGTCATTTGTTCCTTTTTGAAAAGGAGTGTGCATGAGGAAAATAAACTTGGGACGTCGTGTTTGTTGGCATATCTGACACCAAAAAAAAATTGTTCTCATATTTTATAGCTTAAGTCCATCTAAAATTACACCAGTGCAATAAAATCTTATTTGGTAGACTCTAACTTATTTCCATCTCAACACATATTTTGGCATATGTGAAAAGACCTAGTTTAATCCGATTGAGATATGTTTTCATGGAACCACCCAAAGTATTGCTAATATCCTTAAGCACTTTTAAAAGAAAAAAAAGAAGAGGAAAATTTGGGCACCGAACCCAACGTGTCACATTTGTTATAGACATTGTGAAAGGATCAAAATCAGGAACCAATGAGTAACAAAAAAACTCGCTTTACCCAAAAACCAATGACTCTCCATTGTATTTTCAAACTTAAAGATAAAAAACCTTTAGAGAATAGATAAACGTTACAATGTTTTGTCCATGATGAAAATATCTATTGGCACAAATATGAAGTATAAGGCCATGAGCATAGATAAACGTTACAATCTTTTGTCCATGATGAAAATATCTATTGGCACAAATATGAAGTATAAGGCCATAAACCATTGAATCTGCAAATCACTGATGAAGATTGATAAAATGAAAGAAAACCTATAAACCTTCGCTTTGAGACCTCCAATTTGAACAAGTCTTTGAATTTTGTCACAATATACAAAATAGATATAGGAGGATTCAAGATCATTAAAGTAGATGATTTATTCCAAACTATGTCCTTAAAACAAAGAGGTTTTGAAGATGATAGAATGCAATTTCCCACCACTCCATTTAAACATAGTGCTAAGATAAGAGTCAAATATTTGCAAATATGATAATAAAAAAGATACAATAGATCCTCAAATTGTTTACCTTCATAAAGAAGATGTAGCATTGTTCCAATTTCTTCTTTAAATCCACCATAAAACTAGTAGAATTCGCCCACACTGTTTTCCCAAAGAGAGACTTGAATCTGACTTACTTGCCATGGATTTTTCTCATGGACAAACATTACATCAAACACTTTGGGTAGATAGTCCTTCAAACACTTGACATGCAATCTAAGCTTAGATAAAAAAAAATTCAAATAAAGAAATGATAGATACCAAAAATCCTACTTGACTTCCTCTAATAAACCTAAAATGTTTGGTAGAAAAGTCGTTATCAACCTCCCACTTTCATTTAGCATATATAAAGCAATGACCATCAAAAGAAAACCAACTTAACTTTACTGATTTTTCACTTGACCTAATTTCTATTGTTGTTGCCTTTTACCTATAATTTAAAAATCTAGTTGTTAATTCTTTCAAACTCACATTACATTTGTTTCAAATTATTTTTAACCTTTGAACAATTAATCCAACCATTTTTCATGAACCAAACAAATTAAAAAACATGTCCATTTTAGAAAGAGAAAAAAACAAATTTTTAATTATTGTTGTTAATTCTTTCAAACTTATATTACAATGATTTCAAATTATTCTTTACCTTTGAACAATCAATCCAACCTTTTTCCATTTTCAGTAACCAAACAAATTAAAAACATGCCCATTTTAGAACAAACTTCCAATTATGTGAATAATTATATAATTGAAAATATATTTGACAACAAGAAAACATTTTATCAAAACATTTTATAGATGCAATTTTTAATTTTTTTTAAGTATATCTTATCATTTTTTTTTTAAATTTAAAATTTAAATTTTATAGTACCTATGTGGAACATAGGTACTATAAAAAGTCAGGGTTTTCAAATTTGGATTGATAGGTCAACGAGAATTTGTATTTTTTTAAATTTTATTGAAATCATTATTTTAATTTTAATTTTGTATAAAAAAATATAAAATTTAAATTTTATTAATATGATTATTTTATTCTTTATTAAATTGAATTACATATAAAAGTAAATTTATTAAAAATTGAAAAATAAAAAACTAAAACGTTCATCAAGAGAATCACTTTCAAAGTATATAAAAAAACACCAACCAAAGTGTAAATAGAAGTTGCAGCTTCACATTTATGTCTCTCAACTTTCACTTCATACTTTCAATTCCAATCTCAATTTTAAAATTACAACTTACATGTTAATGTTTTTATAACGATAAAGTTGGAAACAAACCAAACCATTATTATATTTATGATAAAGTGTATGGAAAATCTTTTGATTTTAAATTATATTAAATGGCTAGCAAGATTGGATGGTTTATATGTTACAGATATATACCATTCTGATTTACAGTTTTTAATTCGATTTGAATTGAATATAACTTTCTGCATCTTGAAACCTTCATTGGAAAGTGATTTTTTTTATAATAATTATTTTATAGTTTTGATGATAGTTCTAATGATTATATATATATATATATATATATATTAGTTTTAATATAGGGGAACTGATTTTTAGATTCAAATTTAATAAGAATTATTTTAAATGAATGGAATTATATTTATTAAATATTAATATTATAAGTTTTAATAATAAAAGAGATTTATAGTGTTAAATTTATTTTGTATTAAAATTAATAATTTTATTAATTTAAAATTACAATTTTAGTAAATATTATTTAAAGTTTAATTTTTATAATATCAAAGTATATTCGAAGAAACAAACTTCTCCAGATTATATGATATGATTCTAAATAAAATATTAGTTTATTAGAATTGATATCTTGATAAGTTGGGATGGATTGAGCTTAAGGGTTAATTCAATTGGTATAAAGTTAGATCTGAGTTTATTTTGCTTATTGTTGGTCACTGATTTGTATCTCTTAATTTTCCAATTCTCTATAAGAGGTCAATAATGAAGGTCAATAATAAGAGTTTATCTTAATTTTCCAATTCTCCATAAGGAAACCAACAATCAAAGTTTATCTTAATTTTCCAACTCTTCATAAGAGGTCAATAATGAAAACCAATACTAATAATCAGAGTTTATCTTGCTTATTGTTGATCACTAATTTGTATTTCTTAATTTTCCAATTCTCGATTAGGAGGCCAATAATCCAATAATCAAAACTGAAGCTTTACCCACTTACCATCAATGAATAAGCATTAAATGGGTTTTCATGTGGTAACGATCAGATTACAAAGACAACTGCAGATTGACAAGGAGGTTATACATTTGCACTGGCATATCAAGCTTTCTAAATAAAAAATAAGTATTTTATATAAACAGAATTATGTGAATAATTCAGAGTGAAAATGATCTCCAAAACATTAAAGTGCGTGCAACTGGAAAAACAATTCTTTCAAATAGATAGCCTGCACAAATGGATGTGGGAGGCGGGCACACACAACGTATATTTGTATGAAAATTGAAACCAACTGGAAATTCAAAGATCTATTTTCAAAAACACCATAACTCTGGCCATGGATACATAATTTCATCAATTTCGTTTATACATTCTGTATACATAAACTGTTTGAAATTGAAATATCTAAAAAGAAAGTAACAGACAAGTTCACCAAGTCATGCTGCAAGAAATGCCTCCTGCAACAATTTACAAAACTCTACCTCTAGCAATTGCCATATTATACAACTAAAAACATCTAAACCATCCCTAACATATTTCACATGTCCTTCAGATTCCTGAGGTCCATCTCCAGTCTCTTTACACACAGAATGGCTTCATCCAACACATCAACTGGATCCATCCAGTCTCCACCAACTATAACTCTTAACTTCTCAAACGTTTCCCTAATTCTCTGGCTTCTATGGTCTTGAACCTCCATTGAATCTGCAGTGTCATCTAACTTATCCCCTAAATTTAACAGAGCATCAAGCTCATCTCCGTCTTCTCCACTATAACAATTGCTCCCCTCCTCGTCTGTCATCTCTACATGCTGCTGCTGTTGAATCTCGTCAGCCATAGAAGCAATTACTTCACTGGATGAAGAGCCCCAAGAAGACTCTTCTTGTAACAATGGCGTGGACAGACCCCTCGATAACTTTGCATTCTCCAGGGCACCAACACCCAACGCCGTGGCCTCCTGAAACCCATTTCCTTCATGCTGAAACCCATCAATCTCATAGGCAGAAACAGTGAAATCCCTAACATGAAACAGAATTATTCTTTCAGAACAACCGCTCCTATCAAAAACCATGTACTCTCTTGACATTTCCTTCAACAAGATCATTCCTCCATCCTAGACAAATACGTTATCGTTTTATTCACAGAATTCCATATATATAATCAATTCTTTCGGCGCCTAACCTGTGCCTTTCTCAAGCCCTACCAAACATGCTGACAAATCTATCGCAATTCGCCGCCACCGGGCTCTTTTCAGTTCCGTCTTAAGATGGGCAGATGTCAAGTGCAGGAAATTGTGCGCCCATGTGCGAAAATAGAGTTCTCCAGGTCCCCACGCCAGCGCCATTTTTAAGTACCATCACGCGCCTTCTGTATGAATTACGTAAATGGTTAAGATAATCTAAATTTGTCACATTCGACGGGCCAACTTCGTGTCCGTGCATGGCGCCTGAGGGATTAACGTTCGTTGTTTCACTTCTGCTAAGTGATGCACCGCACATGGCCAATCCTGTCATCCACGCCGACCAGGCTCGGAATTTCAAACTCGTAAAGCCCGTCAAATACTCTGATGCCCGTTCTGCCCGTTTTAAGGAAAGAATTTGACGTTTACAGAAGATTTTTAAACGTATTTGACGGGAAAATTGGCCCGTGACGGTTCAGGGTTGGAATTTCAAACTCGTAAAGCTCGTCAAATTTCAAACTCGTAAAGCTCGTCAAATACTCTGATGCCCGTTCTGCCCGTTTCAACGAAAAAAATGGACGTTTACAGAAGATTTTTAACCGTGAAAATTGGGCCGTGACGGTTTAGGGTTGGAATTTCAAATTCATAAAAAATTTTAAAGCCCGTCAAATATTCTGACGTTCGTTATGTCGAAAAGCATATCATTATTGGAGATGGGCACAATTAATCAGCTTTTAATCTAAAATTCTAATCTGATGGCTAACAATTGAAGATGTTGGCATATTCTTAGTCGTACTCCCAAATCAATGAATGTGATTTACTCTTCATAACTTCCTTGTATTTTTGAATGCATCACTTAACCTGTTTACTTTTTAACATTTACCTAATCATATTAAGAAATTACTGTACCACCATATGATTGCCACATTTAACTGATTAACCTTTGAAATTACCACATTTGAAATTAACTTTTAAATTTCCTCACATCTATGTGTGTTTCAGCTGTACAAGAGAAAGCTTTGGCATGGCCTTTCGACGTTCACCAACCACTTTGCAACTGTGCTAATTTTATCTGTTTACAAAAGATTTTTAACCTTATTTGCAGTAAAATTAGCCCGTTACAATCAATTTACCCATCAAATTTCTCTTTCTATGCTCGCCGTAAACTGTTTATTGTCACGAGTTTTCATTGTGTCGAGGATAAGGACGAGTTTTCATGAGTGGAGGATAAGGTTGCGCTTCTAGATAATATTTGTCAAAAGTTAATGCCCGCGTGCCACTCAAAACCGGAGTAGGCTAATTTTTTCAACAAAATATTTTTTTTTTTTATAAGAAATGAGATAATTTTAAGTACAAATTTAATATATAATGAAATATAAGGTTAAACAAAGTTTCATTATAGTGCAAGTTGAATGTACAATGAAATAATTACTCATAATTTTATCTAATTTTATTAAACTATTGTTGTTTCCTTCTATCTATAATTTAGAAACCTAGTTGCTAATTCTTACTCACATTACATGCTTTCAAATTATTCTTTGCCCTTGAACAACCAATCCAACCATTTTTCCTTTTGCCGGAACCAAACAAATTAAAAAACATGTGTATGTCCATTTTAAAAAGAGAAAAAAAAAACCGGAGTAGGCTAATTTTTTCAACCATTTTTTTTTAATAAGAATGAAATAATTTTAATAAAATTTAATATATAATGAAATATAATGTTAAACAAAGTTTCATTATAGTACAAATTCAATGTAGAATGAAATAATTACTCATAATTTTATAAGTTCAATCATAATTTTATCTAATTTTAAACTAGATTTCAACAACAATAAAAATTTGCCATACCGTGTTTGGATGATTATATTTTAAATATATGTAAGTATAAATATCGAACTCAATCGATTGTTTGTTTATTTTGAGTTTTAAAAGATTTCAAATTTAACAAGCAGCTATGTTGAATAATAAAAAATGTTTAGTGCCATGGAGGTTTTTTTGTATTTTAAAAAAGGATATATGATTTTAATAATTGTTGAGTCGTGACAACACGTAATGTTGTAATTATTTTTGGATTTTTTTTTCAAGAGTTTGACTTTTCATATGCTTGGAAATATTGGAAAATATCATTTTTAAATGAAGAAGTTTATGAGGAGCTTTTTGAAACTTGTATTTATTTCTTCATTGTTGGTTGAGCACTAAAGTTTACCATTGCTTCCCCATTTATGTTCATCTCTATTGCTATTGTGTTGTGTATAATGTTGTCGCTCTTCATGAATTATTTTTGCAAGCCTGAAGTTTAATAAGTGGTTTTAGAGTTGAGGTCAGGTGAAAGTATTTGAGAGCCGATGGAAAATTATCATTCATGTGCATAGAAAGAGAGTTCGTTGCAAGGGAATCGAGGGTTTGGCACTCTATCCGTGAGGAGGAAAAACCCTATGAGTTCGAAAGGTTGTTGGATACTAAGGAGAGAGGTGGGCGGGGCAACGGAGTTGGAAGCCATGGCAACGGTTAGAAAAAGGTTTCCTCTTGGGTATATTTCTTATGTATGCCAAGTTTTCTAGTTTTGAGGATGGACAGAAAGTGTTTGACAGAATGTCTCAACAAGATGATCGTGGATCGTTATGATGAGTTTTCGGAGGAGGAAGAGTTAGATCTAGCGGTGATGGTGGCAAGTCAAGCATGGAAGCAGAGTGTTGATGGGATTACTCAAATTCGAAGCAATGATGAAAGTCTTGAAGGAAAAGTTCGAGGTGGAGTTATGTAAATGTGCATACGACTCTAAGACCTGGTCAGACATGCATACCTCAGGTTTGAAATGTCACCAGTAAATTGTATATGACCTAGGTGATAGGGGGAGCATGCATTATTCTAGGATACCCTACATTTGAGGGAAATTTGGTTGGTTTTGGTCATGGAAAGGGGGGGGGAAGTTAGGTCGAGAGTCGTGGTTTTGGCAACATGTCTTTTGGTAGCCCGTGGTTTTAGAACCTATGGATTACATGTAACAAAGCCTTTAAAAGGGTTTAGGATACTCCATTGAAATTAGTCTGGAGGTGAGGGGTGAAGGCTCACTTGGCTGGCTTGGCCAGATTTGGTCAAGAGAGAAAAGTTTATATCTCTGTTAGTTATGGTGATGGAGCTAAGGGATGCAGATTGTGGGATCCTAATATCCACAAATCATCAGTAGCAGAGATATGTACTATGAGAAGTTGTTTAAGATCACAAAGGGAAATTTGTTTGCAAACTCAGGGAATCATTGTATGGTCTAAGGTAACCAGGAAATGGTACAAGATGTTGATTCCTTGATGGTGATCCAATTTTCTTAATAAGTGAGTATGATCATTGTGTTTATGACATATTCATTATCTTGATGTTATGTTGATGATATGCTTGTTGCAAGCAAATCATGGTTGAGATCACTAGGTTAAAAGGCTCAGTTGACTATGAATTTTGATGAAGGATCTAGGAGCAACAAAACAAATCTTGGGCATAGAAGTATACAGAGATGAGAAAAATGGTAAGTTGTGGTTGTCACTGATGAGGTTCAATATGAACTTTGTGAAACTAATAAGTATTCCTTTAGTTTTCCATTGTAATATTTCTTCAAGTGCATGTCCTAATAGTAAGGAATAAAGCATTATATGTCTCGTGTACCTTATGCAAATATTGTAGAAAGGTTGATTATTGTGATGGAATGTTCAAATATTTCACATGCAGTTGGTGTTGTCAGTGGACACATGGAAAAACCAAGTAAAGAGCATGGAAATTGGTACTTTGGTATCTGAGAGGAACGAGTATCACCTACAATGGTTGCAATGATGTAGTTTATGGTTATGTTGATTCAGTGAAGGTGGAGTGGTCCATACTAGAGAAAACTACGCAGACATGTTCATGCAAACAATGTTGTTAGAGAAGCTACGGTGTTGGTTTGGCTTCTCTTAGCTTGCATGAAAGGTGATGATTAATTTGTTGGGAAAGGCATCAGGAAATTGTTTTCAAGGTGGAGATTGTTGGGTTGTGACAACACATACCCTTGCAGTTACATTCATATGTTCCTCAAGCATTTGAATTTCCATATGTGTTGAAATTCTTGATAATTCTCCTAGTTCAATATAGAAGCCTATGAGGAGCTTCTTGAGACTTGTATTCATTTCTCCACATAGCAATAAAGAATACCATTGCCCATAATTTCTTTCTTGGTTGCACTGAGGTGTGTTTCAGTTCTTCTCTCCTATGTGATAGTCTATCTTCATTTTTTGTCTTTGTTCATGAATTTTGTTTGCATGCTCAGATCCCAACAATAATAAAGGCACTGTTTAAATGAACTATATGTTTTGTTTTTCCTATCACTATCCCATAATTAAAGAAATCAATTATCTACGAAATCACAATTTTACATTGTTTAAATTGTGTTTTTGAATGCATAAATGAATTCAGTGCCTTCAAAAACTTCTAAAACACCCACAACATGTAATCTAACCCATTAAAATCTACAATTCCATACATCCTTAACAAAACTCATCTAAAAAAAAATGATAAAAAAAATAAAATATTTAAACTACACTAATAAAGAAACTTGCTCCTATATTATTCTCGAATTAATCCAACGTATCCCTTCTCATTAAAACAAATTTCTTAATAGTACGCAAATCTATTTATCATTACAATATGGCATTATCATATACCAACTATTTATTCTACTTCCTTAGTTTGATATGAAGCAACCACTTTAGTGATTACATATTAAGTAATTCCCAATATACATACGCTTATAGCAAAGTATATTTCATCGACTTCCTTTTTAAACAAATTTAGTTACTCTCGCCATGACAAAATAAAAAGGCATGGCGAGAGTAACTAAATTTGTTTAAAAAGGAAGTCGATGAAATATACTTTGCTATTAAGCGTATGTATATTCGGAATTACTTAATATGTAATCACTAAAGTGGTTGCTTTTAAATTAAAAAAAATCCAAATTAAAGTGTTAAAGTGGATATGTTTAAATAGGAGGAATATTTTAATTTACACATTTAATTTATTATAAAAAATAAATTTAAAATATTTTTTTTTAAATTATATAAAGGTGATTTTTTTTCTTTTATAAAAGTAAATTCAAAAAAAAAAAATTGTTTCCTTAACATTTAATTTATTATAAAATGTAATTATGAAAAATTTTAAATTTTTTTCCATATAAATTAAAAACAAAAAATGTTTTCCCATCTTTAACTTTAACTTATTATGAGATTCTAATTAGTATAATATTTACTTTTCTATACCCATTATGTAAAGTTCACTTCTCTTTTTCCCTAAACTAAAGTGTAAATTATTTAAATGGAAAGAATACTTTGTATTCTCATATTTAGCTTATTACAAGATTCTTACTTGTATTATCATCGTGTAATCAATTTTGGAGTTATTTCATTGTGCGAATAGAAAACCCATTTTTTTTTTTTAAGGAAGTTGTTACATATTTCAAAATCGAGTTCCATTTAATACCTTTTAGTTTGCTACTTTATCACTCAGGTAAGATAAATAAAAGGAAACATATTCATAATATCAATTTTTTGAGGAGCATTTTACATTGAAACTCTTAAGTGGATATGTTTAGTAGAAAGAATAATCCATTTTCTCATATTTAACTTAATATGAAATTATTACTTATATTATTTATGTGGAATTGTAAGGTTCTTTAACTCTTAAATTTGAAATACATGCCAAGTAATATAGAGATAATAAGTGTGGAAAATTATATACGAGAGACAATGAGATAAAAGATGTAGATTAAACCCTTGTTTTAATGATATTTAGAATAAAGGAATCAATTTTTACTTGCTTCTTAAGGTGGGGTGACTTTTCACTGAGCAAAGATCCAAATACAACAATATTCGACAAAACATTCCATAGCCTTATAGCTCTTTAAATAGATACTCCAAGAAAAAAACCCTAACTACTTATGGTCCCATCATTAATGAGTACCAATCACTTAGTGGGCCTTATTTAATAAAGATATCCCTTTTACATTAAATAACTATCCACTATTATCTAATGGGCATTATTCAAAGAATATATCCGCAAACATTAATTAACTAACTCCTAGGTAACCTAAAGTAGGGATGTTAGGGTAGGACCCTAGCATGTC
>ML786608.1:305482-330421 GCA_009831015.1 Picea engelmannii | reverse complement strand
CCCCCCCCTTCAAAAGTAGCATTGTAATTTGTCTTCAAGGTTGGAGGTGAGTGTTGGGCCCTATGTTTTGAGAAATGTCAATGTTTGTCGAAATGCTAATTTTTTGCAGAAAGTGCAGTAGCTCAGCGAAAGACTTGACGTGGTGGAAAATAATTAGACGAGCGGGAAGCTAACTGAAAAGTGTAACATCAGAGAAAACAACCAAAGGGATCATGCGTCAGCTAGACGAGCAGTGGAAAGATCCAAGAGCTTCGAGTGCTTGCAAGGAAAGACAACGAAATCAATAACTCAAGAAGCGCCCAAGGGAAAACTATAAATACAAAGCTATGTAATGGGAAAAGGGTTATTGGTATTATGGATTGGCACTGTTATTATGGGTTATTATTATCACTATCGTTATTGAGTTAGTCTCGAGAAGTTATTGTAAAGAGTTTTGAATGTTATTGTGCTTGCGCAAAACCTTAGAGCCTGTAATGGGTATCTAGGAATAAATTTTGTTGCATAAGTGATTGTATGAGAGATGTACTCATTGTATGACAAGTTTGAAGGGTCGATAATATAATGGATTGTTTGGGCCCTAAAATTTTGTTATACTGTGCATGAATCTATAGTTTCTATGTTGCACAATTACTTTTGTCATGTATATTTGGAATTTAATCATTTCCTATGTATGTCTTTGCATATCGATGCATGAATCAGGACATGGTAATGTTAAACCTGATGATGCCTTCTCTTTGACTCACTTCACCTCATATGTCTAGATTGTGCTTCAAGTGAGACCTCCTTCCCTTGCGGAAGGTTGAATATGCCAACGCTCCTATACTACAATGGTACCCTTTGTTGGTAACCTCTGAGAACTCTTGTCTTATTTTTCACCAAAAAGTGGTTTCATTGTCGGGACCCAGCTTTAAAGTGAGTTTTTAGAGGATTCCTAATCACATATTTGAGTATAACATTGAAAATTGGTGGGAAATAAGGTGTGGCGATTTTATACAACAAGAAGCCGAGTTATGGAACAAAAGCTTTTGAGTTGTGAAGAGGATTGTTTTGTATTTGAAACCTACTAGTGACCAGTACGATATATTTTGAATTTGATTCTCTGAAGAGGTATTTCAGTGGCTAGAGAGGATGCAAGAAGATCTGTAATATAAAGATCGAGTCAAGAGAAGATATAACTGGATCGTTGAGTGTTTAACAACTCTTCACCGGTTAGATCATTAGATCTATTGTGTTGTGGACTTCTGGGTGCAGACTACCCTGGAAGGATATATTATCGAGTTTGTTGCGGAGAACCAATAATCTTTCTTGAAGGCAGAAGTTGTATTCCAAGAAGGAGCCATAGAAATATTGTTGCGGGAAATCCAATCTTTGGATCAAGATTTTGCTGGTGGAAGAAGGGATGCTACATGTTCCTTTAGTTGAGATGGCAGTGTAAACCCTTGCACTTGGGAGGAAGGTGGTTCGCGGGAGGGTCATGAGCCAATAAAGAAGGAGTTTATGGAGATGGGGGGCTAATGAGAAAATACTGCAAGAAATGAACAAGATTCAAGGAGGGTGGGGACTGTTGAAAAGAGGTGGCGGAGCCAGATGAGAAAGGTAATGAAGATACCTGATCAATCGAAGAAGGAGATTGATTGTGACAGTAGTCTAAGGAAAGAATTAGACAAATTGCAAGAGTTGCAAAGACATGGAAGGTTGGCCAACCAATGGTTGAAGGAGAATTTTGGTGAGAGATGTGAATATTATGCAGGAGGCAGATAGGAGAAGGGAACCTTAGGAGATAAAAATGAAGAATTAAATATAGATGCAACTATTGAAGAAGAATACTCAGTTGAGACTTCAAAGGAATTTGTGGGAGAGACGGAACCCACAATGCTAGAAAATGTCAGACTACATCATGGGGTAGACATAACCTTGCAAGAAAACATGACCCCTTAGATCAAATAAATTCACTCTATAGGTAAATGCCCTAGCCCCAAGTCACCTATTCCCCTGGTGCCATCTAAAAATTTGATAATCTCTACAATCAATCTTTTTATAGTTTTTGTCATTTGTAACCCTTCTAGTCCAACAAGTTCAAGTAGTAGTAGCAGTAGCAGTGTGAAACAATTATATCATAAACAGGACCCTTGGGGTTCATATTAATAGGATATTCAAGTCCATCAATGGCGCATCAACAAGCAAGATATCTTACTTGGTACCTAGTGTTTTGGGGTAAAGGGGATGAGGAAGTTGAGAAGCACTGGTTTCTGTGTGAATTCATCTGTAGGTATAGCGGAATGTTGGGCGCAAACAAATTAGTTTAGTTTCATACTACTTTGATGGGTTGAGCTATAAAATGGTATATGAAATCTATCGAGCTAGGAAATAATCAAGGGAATCATTGCTCTTTAACCTAGACTTGAAGCAGAATTTTATAGCGGAATTTCAATTACATCAATCAGAGCAACAAGCTCTCTTTGAGTTGCGGGAGATAAAACAAAGAGACAATGAGTCTACATGGGAATATAACCAAATATTTAAGGATGTGATAGGGAAATTAGCAAACCCTATCCATGAAGATCACCAAAGAGAATGACATATTCAACGTCTATTACCGTTAACCTAAATCCCATTGACTCAGTAAGGAATAACTACTTTGGGAGAGGCATTGGAATAATCCATGAAGATTGAGGCTATGGAAAGATATCCTTGAAGCTTGCGGGTAATGAGACCACCTGAAGATAATAATATCATGCAATTGCAAGGACATATCTCTGCATTAGATTACAAGATCCAAGAGTTGACCCTTCCCAAAGCAGGTTGACCAGAGGTATCGTGTATTGGTTGTTATATTGAAGGTCATACAACAACTGAGTGTCCCATATTGAGGGGTTCAATACCCCCTACTCACTCGATGGCGCCTCCACCAGTAGGACAATCAAGAGGAGTTGTGAAAGTCATTGCTACATCACCCTTTCATGGCCATGTTCAATACTATTCTTTTCTGAATCATCAAGGAGTCCAAAGAAATGAGTATTACGAGATCTGTAGAAGTCACGAGAACTCTCTGAGGCACTTCCCTATTCTACAAAAGTACTCCCTTGTTCTGAATACAATATATTATGAATTTTGTGGGTTTCCTACTCATTCAACCAACCAATGTAGAACTTTGGATGCTCTTGATGACATATTATATCATTCCACATTCTGAGTCAATGAAACTCCTCAAGGATTCAAAGGAGGTCGTCAAGGTGGAGGAACTTTTAGAGATGGATGGACTGGACAACGAGGGCTTATTCATTGTTACAACTATGATGAGCAAGGATTCTTGCAAGAGATTGTTTTCCTCCACGAAGACCATGGTGTGCACATTGTAGAAATAATACCCACTCCATAGAATATTGTCCAGATATGATTGTCAAGTGGGAAGACTGTGCAAGGAAAAGAGGGTTCAATCTGATAAATTCTGAACCTAGATCTGTAGTTGAGGGAAAAGAGCCTAATATTAACATTGTCACTAGAGGAGGAACCAAGACCAGTGTCGATCTTTAGAGTCCTCATTAGATCAAAATCCAATAGGAAGTACCTGAGAATACCAAGTATGATCCTGTAAGGAAAAGGGATTTTTCAAAGACACAGTGGATATGTTTAGACAACTATTTAGTTCTACAATGTCTGAGGTTGTGGTACTAATTTCTAAGACAAATACTCACCAACCAAGAGTCACTTGAGAATCACCTACTTAGATGGATCCCTTGGGTAAGTCACAAAAGGATGTTTATCTGTGGTTACAACTATTTTCTGACATTTTGGATGATGAACATCTTACTGGGAAGTTGTGGAACACACTTAAAAGGGCCTTGGGAACCGAATGAGACTCAAAAGAATCCATTGTTTCCAACCTTCCAATGAGGAATGCAAGTAGGATACATAGAAGGAAGAGGAGAACTAGGAGATAATTTTGGTTGAATGCTCATGTTGACAATTATGAGATTAGGGATGTTATGTTGGACTTAGGTTTCAATGTCAATATCTTTCCAAGGAAAACTTAGGAAGCAATGGGGAATCCCAAACATGTATATTCTCCTATTAATTTGTGGATGGTGAATCAATATTGCAATTATCCAATAGGAAGGATGCAAAATTTTGAAGTGGATTTGGTTAGTGTCAAAATAGTGGTAGACTTTGAGGTCATTGAAATAATGGGGGGGGAGGATTCGTACCCAATTCTATTAGGAATTGATTAGGCCTACGAGAAATATGTTATAATAGAACTTAATAAGGAAATTATGACCTTTGACTATGATGGCATGAAAGTAACCCAACCTCTAGACCCTTATCAAGGTCCACCATATAGTGACCCAACAGATGAGAGTATGGAACATGATGCTTTGGATCAACTTTGCACTATGACCGCAGGAAACCGAGTAAAATAAATTAACCCCACTGCGGATGGATCCATAAGTTGGTGAAGAATTCAATATGCAGATGAAGACTCTGAAACTTCTTGGGACAACTGACAATAAGGAAGGTATGAGAACTTTTCAAGGCATTGCGCAACTTTCTAAGTAGTGAGGTGGATTGGAACAGAGATCAAGGATTATCCAACATATGATGGTACCTTGGACCTACAGAGTTTTCTCATTGACATGGAGGGTATGGTTGCAATAGAACACATAATCTTATCACTTGACCTAGCCCTAAAATATTCTCCAACCAGGTGGTGGGATACTCACAAAGAAACTTTGTTCACTTGGGATGAATTTAATATTGCTATACAACATTGGTTCCTTCCACCAACACAAATACTACAAATGGGTCAAGATCGGAAGCCAAAGAGTAATTTGTTATCCTTGGAGATATATGATGGTCAGTTTAACCTAGTTTCACACATTGAGCATTGTATACAAGTGTGGAAAGTTGTGCAACTTATGTCCTCTCTATGGACACATCACTTTTATCATTCTCTGGGAACAATTCCCAAAGCTTGGTATATGCATGAGGAAACAAGAAGACAAACAGTATGTTGGGAGACACTTTAGAACCAATTCTACCATGATTTCACATTCTCTGGTAAGACTCTTGAAATCATAGTTTTTCTCTAGCGAATAAAGAATATGTTGTTTAGTAATGAGGTTGAGCCTAAATATCCACTTACAGTTTTCTATGAGAATGAAAACTTGATTGAATATAGCTTGTATCCATCCCCTATGAGAGTACCCATGGTTTGTAGTAAATTTGATAAGGATCCTGAAGATCTGAATGACTTGGAGGAACTCAGACATTTAACCTTTCAGGAATCCAACGGAACAAGAGAAGTTAAGGATACCATATGAGCTATTATCAACAAATCATACACCCAACCTATGGGGTTGTGGAAATTAAATATATGGAGTGAGGAGAATCCTAAGATGGCGTCCATAGGTGATTATTGGGATGAGAAAAATATGACGGAGATACAAGCTCTATTGTGGGAATACAAGGATCTCTTTCCTAATATTTTTTCAGAACTAAAGGGGATTAAGGGATATTTGTGGGAGATGAGGATCAAATTAAAGCAGAATACTAAGCCTATTAAACATAGATTGTACCATCTGAATTCGTGAGTCAAGGAGAAGGTTAAGAAATAGATTGATCGAATGTTAGAAGTTGGGATAATTTTCCCTGTGGATGAGGCCAAGTGGATCAGTCCTGTTGCAATCTAGAGAAAGAAGGGTATTGATGATCTAAGAGTTTGTGTGGATTACAAGAGTCTGAACTTAGCTTGTTTGCACGACCCTTTTCCCAATCCCTTTAGTGATGAAGTCCTTAATCAAGTAGTGGGTAATGAATCTTATTCTTTTACGGATGGATTCTCATGCTACCATCAGGTTATAATTTCAGAAGAAGATAATAGAAATAAGACCTTCACTACAAAATGGGGTTCTTTTGCTTATAGTGTTATTCCCTTTGGACTAAAGAATGCCCCTGCTGTTTTCTCTTGAATAGTTATTGTTGCATTCCACGAATTTATTCATAAATTTATTGAATTGTATATGGATGAATGGACTATATACAACCTATTGAAGGATCATATAGGTTTACTCCAAATGATGTTTGATGATTGTAGAAAACTACAGATTTCTTTAAACCTAAAGAAGTGTATTTTTTTGTACCATTTGGAAATCTTCTAGGCCATATAGTATGCAGGGAAGGAGCTTTAGTTGATCCTGCAAAGGTTGTTGTGATATTGAATATGCCTCGGCCTATGAGTGATAAACAATTGCGGTCAACGTTGGCCCACACTGGATACTATTGCAGATTTATCAAGAATTACACAAGTATCACTACCCTATTGGAGAAATTGCTGAAGAAATATGAAGCCTTCAATTAGAAGTTAGAGTTTGATCAATCTTTTAACACCCTGAAATAAAAGTTGAGTATTTTCCCTATTCTCATCTATTCGAATTGGAATGAGGAATTCCATGTACAAATCGATGCTTCTGGTGTTGCTTTGGGTGTAATCCTTGAGCAACATGGTGAAGGAAACCTAGATCATCCCATCTACGTTTCTAGAAGGAATCTTTCTCAGGCCAAGCACAACTACACTACCATTGAAAGGGATGGTTTGGCTATGGTTTATGTGTTGCAAAATTTTAAACATTATTTTTTAGGAGGCCATTTTAACTTCTTTAATGATCATTCCGCTTTGAAATATCTAGTTAATAAGCCTATGTTAGAAGGTCAAACTTGTAGATGGTTGTTGTCGTTTTAGGAGTTTTTCTTCAAAGTCATTGTCAAGCTAGGAAAATTACATTTTGGCCCTGATCATCTCTCTTGATTAGAATTAGGTGAGAGTGGTGGAGCTATAGATGACCAACTCCCTGATGCAGATCTTTTTAATATTGAGACTATCCCTATTTACCTTTATGATATTGCATTTTTTCTCACTAATGGTACTATGCATGATGGGTATTCTACAACTCAGAAGAGGCATGTGGTGGTTCGTGTTGTTGATTACCAGTTGATCGTAGGATAGTTGTATAAATTAGGATTGGACAACATCCTTCAATGATCTGTCCTGTATCATAAGTGACCTAAAATCTTGTGGGAATTCCACTGTGGAGTTGCAGGACATGTCAGAGGGAAAACAACTACCCATAAAATATTACAAGAAGAATTATGGTGGTTGAATGTCTTCAAATATGACAAATCTTATGCCAGGGCCTGTGATGTTTGTCAGAGGGTTGGTAAACCATCACACAGGGATGGGTTTCCCCAACATAATGTTTTAGCTCTTCAATCATTTGAGATATGGGTAGTTGACTTTATAGGACTGATCAATCCATCATTCAAACACTCAAAAGACGGGTATATTATCACTGCTACCAATTATCTTACTCATTGGGCCGAAGAAGAACTAGTCCACGATTTCTCTACAGATATTGAAGCCATATTTATCTTTGAGAACGTCATCAATAGGTTTGGTTATCCTCGGAGTTTGACTAGTGACTAGGGTCCACATTTCATCAGTGAGACTGTAGCCACTCTCACATGTGAGTTCCTCATCCAACATCACAAAAGTAGCCCATATCATCCACAAGAAAATGGTAGATTCGAATCATTTAAGAAGATTTTAGAGCGAGGATTAACTAAGGTATGTTGCACAAATAGAGATGATTGGGATGAAAGAGTTCCAACAATTTTATGGGCTTACAAGACTACTGCAAAGAAATTACATAAGTATACTCCATTCCAATTGGTTTATGGCAGGGAAGCAGTTGTACCCACCAAGTTCATCATTCCAAGATTATATATTGCACATGTCACTCACATGACAGATGACAAATTAGTTGCGTAATGGGTCACAGAGTTGTCGGTGTTGGACGAAGCCCAATTTTTTGTTGATTTTCATCAAATAGTGGAGAAGGATCAATGGAAATATTGGCATGAAAAGAACATTAAGACCAAGAGGTTTTCTCAGGGTGATCAAGTTTTTTTGTATGATAGTAAGTATAAAAAACAGTCAGTGAAACTGCAATGCATTGGCTTGGACCTTTTATAGTTGTGAAAGTTCATGATTATGGGGTTGTCAGCTTCGCACAATTCGATGGAATTCTTCGTCCAGGATGGTTGAATGGTGCATGCATGAAGCCCTACTTTTCTTCTTAATAAGAGAAATTGTGCAATGCTCCTGTCACTGGGAGTGGATGCCATAGGTAGGATTTTCAATTGTTTTGTTGTTTCTCTTTTTTGTCAATAAAACGGTGACATGTCTAACTATCACTTGTATTAGAGTCTAGGTCTCATTTCCAGATTGTCCAACTGGATATCACCTTTGTGGTTGGGAAGGTCGGTGTCACGACTTTTGGGTATTTAATAGTTGTTAAATTTGAAATATGTGCCATGTTGTTGTCACTTTGTTAAAGGTCATTGTTACCTTTTTTTCTCTTCATCCCATCACTATCGGTCTGTGTCATTTAAGTTCACCAACTGTCAGTACCTTTTTTGTTAATAGTTGGTGTGGCAATTAATTTTTTGTTTTCTCCGATATCCCTCTATCATAATCCCTCTTATACTCTTTATTTCCCAACTCCCCTCTTAGATTTTGTCATGTTCACTAGTCATATCTAGAATTAATTTCAAGTTTCCAACACATTGTTTCTTTTAATGCATGTTAGTCATGTCACCTTCTGGATGTTGCCTATGAATTCGTATTTTCCCAACTGCTCAAAGTTATTGTGTTTTCCTCAAGTTATTTTCATATCTAGTCTTGGAGCCCCCTGTGCATTTTATGAGCCCTCTCTCGCACTTTTGTCCACCGATTTTATTTTTCTACCAACACAGGTCTTCTAGGATGTTCCACACTTCTGGTTGGGGGGTCTGTTGGAAGATTGGTTGTTTCCATTGATGTCAACCCTAGTCATTGGTTTTGGACTGCAAGATTGATGACGATATTTGGACATGAAGGAAAATGCACATGTAGATACAACACCCATGGATGGATAATATACATAATGTTGTTTCCGGTGGTATGTGGCACATCACATGGATCCTCATGGTTGAGAAGAAATGAATTTTTGAAGATGACAAAGTGAATTGAACAAGGAAGTACATGTAGGCCTTGATGATAATTAAAAAAAAGAATTACAAAATAAGAAAGTGTCAGGCCGGCCCTAATGTTAAAAGGAAGTGACATAAATGGTATAAATAAATATCATTATACATTCATTTGATACACAAGTCGAATTTCAGAGGAAATCAGAAGTAAAGAAGGTTGTATTTCAAGGGAGGATGAAGTCTTTTGGTGATGTGTTCTAAGGTATGTTATTTTCAGGTCATCTTACCATTTTCACTATAACGTTTTTTATAGAACGACTCAAATGGTGAAATTTCTATGGTATTGAGAAGACATATCAAGGTACCTGTGGTAAAATTTTCATCTCTTGATTCGCTATAATTATGGAGATACACTCTGTGGAAGATAGGGTTTTTGACCAGTCCTGAAGCTAGTCAATAAACAAGTGTTCCGGGTATAATAGTCATAACTTATTCATAGAGAATACAAATTAAGTGGGAACAATTTAATTGGAAAGAGTACGGACTATAGTTTCTTGTGTGCGAGTTTTAGAATTTTATGTTAAATATTAAGCGCGGGGCATTCTGTACAAGTTCGCTCTCCTGAATAAACTAGAATTGAACAAGGTCTACCATTCTCTCTATAACTTATTTTTGGGGAGGATTCAAGGAGTGAAACTTGGAGAATTTTCAGAGAATACATTGAGTAATATTATCTACAAGATCAGATTATTCCAAGAATTGAAGAATTGCAGAAATTGAAGAAGTCTCAGGAAGCATTATCAGGCTCTATGTGATGGTTGGTTGATGGTGATGATTTAATGTAAAGTTTCATTATCTCTCATATATTATTGGGTGGAAGGAAGGGGAAAGTATGGAGAGGTCAACCCTCTCTTGATATTGGAGGATTTTATCTTCCTCTTGGAGGTTTATCCCTCCCTTTATATTTGGAATCTGTAGCTACCTTTGGAAGTCATTACTTCCCTTGAACAATAACTATTGAATATTTCTCATATATTGTGCATGGTGTATTGTGGTATATTGGTGTAACTCTTATACCATTGTTCAATTCTCATTGGATATAACTGAATGGATTAAGTATAAGTCGAAAAGGATTTTAAATTGTACTTGATATTGATTCACCCCCCTCTCAATATCAACAATTGGTATCAGAGTAGGTTGCCTTCAGAACAGTTTAACCACTGGAAGGAAAATCATGAGCAGAGATGGATGACCATGAGAACATTTCAAATGGGATTAAAAAATTTGATGGAAGAAATTATGCATACTGGAGTGATAGAGTGAAAACTTACCTAATGGCTTTGGGAGTATACATTTGGTACTCAGTTGTAAATGGCTATGTAACCCCAAATAATGCTCCAACCGATCCAAATGAGAAGAAGCTTCTGAGTTGTAATTCAAAAGCCGAACATGTTATTCTAGCAGCATTGGCACCAACCATTGCTAGCAAAGTGATGGGCTACAACACTTCTAAAGAGGTATGGGACAAAATCAAGAGTATCTACGAAGGTGATCCAAAAGTTAAGCATGTCAAGCTTCAACGACATAGAGCAGAATTTGAAAATTTGAAGATGAATGAAAAGGAAGATATTGCAACCTATTTTCTTAGAGTTGATGAAGTTGTTAATTCTATTAGAGGATTAGGTGAAGAGCTTGATGAATCCTTGGTTGTACAAAAAGTGTTGAGATCACTTCTCATGAAGTATGATGCTAAGGTCTCCGCCATTGAATAAACTAGGGACTTGACCAAAATGACAATGGATGAATTACATGGGACTCTTATGGCATATGAAATGAGAACAGGTACAGAAAGTGACCAGCCAAACAATGTATCTTCCTTTAAAGCCATAAAGAAGACAAAAGACAAGGATAACGACCTTGATGAAGAAATAACAAATTCTGTAAGAAGGTTCCAGAAGGGAAGTGGAAGATACAAAGGTAAGTCTCCTCTCAAATGCTTTAACTGTGGTAGAATAGGACATATTGTTGAAAACTTCTACTATAAAAAGAGAAGTCTCAACAATAAAAAGAGATTCTACTCCAAGGATGATGAAATCTCCTCAGATGAGAGTGATGAAGAAGATAATGATGGAGGAGAAGTCCTCTTCATAACCCAAGAAAACCAGGATGATGATCATAAGAATTCTAAAGAAGAATAAATCATTTGTGAAGAAGATTCAGATGAAGAAACCAACCTTGATTCCTTTTGGGGATACAAAGACAATGCACAGAGTGAACAAGAAGATGAGAATCTTGAAAAGTTGAAGCATGCTGAAATTGAAAATAGCAATCTTAGAAACACAAACATAATACTAAAAGGTGAATTGAGTAGCTGTGAAGAAGAGAATTACAAGCTTGAAAATACCATTAATAGCTTGAAGGAACAATTAGAAGATTATGAGAAATTGAAAGCAGAATTAGATCACATAAAAGGGGATCTACTATTGACAACAAAAAAGTTGAAGAAGTTTGAAAAAAGCACTGAAACATTAGATGAGATCCTTAGCAGTCAAAGATCTCCAAATGACAAGACATGACTAGGATACAATGACAGTTTGAAGACAACAAAACAACAGAAGGAAGTTGAAAATGATGAAAACAACACTCCAGAACAAGTTGAACAACAAGATAGAAGACTAGAATTCAGAAGGAATGAGACATCAAGAAGATACTCTCCCATCAGGTATGAAAGAAATCATTATGAATGAAACTACAGAAGAATAGATCGTGAACCCAGATGGACCACACCACAAAGAATATCACTTATGCCCAGGTATCAAAATTTCTTTCTTGGACATTGTTATACTTGTGGAAATTTTGGTCACAAGGCAATCAGTTATAGAATCAATGAAATGAATAACTATACAAGCTACATGAATGGTGAAAATAGTAGATATGGAAATGTTCGTAGACCTTTCAACATAAATTATAATCCATATGACCCATTAATGGATCAAAATATTGTATGTTACAAGTGCAATAATCTTGGTCACAAAGCACGAGATTGCAGAGAGTTGAAGGAAGATAATTGTATGTGAAATGTCTGCATACCAACTACAACATGGAAAAGGAAAGAAATTCCACACAATGAAAATTTTTGAATAGAATTGGTCGCTAAAGAATGAAAATAATAAGATGAATGGTTCATAGACAGTGGGTGCTCATCTCATATGATCAGAGATCAAAGAAAATTTGTCAGCTTGAAGAAAAAGGGTGGAAATGTTGCATTTGGATATGACTCATCTACCAAAATACTTGGAAAAGGAACTCTAAAGCTTGGAAGTGAAAATGTGAAAGTAGGAAAAGTCCTATTGGTTGAAGATCTGAAGCATAATCTCCTCAGTGTCAGCAAAATATGTGATCAAGGATACACTCTTACGTTTGACTCTCGAAAATGTAAAATTAGAGAAAATAACTCAGGAATATTGGTTCCAACTGCAACAAGAAGACCGACCAACATATACATCCTATACATGAAGAATATTGAGAAGACAGAAGCCACACAAAAGGATTCCAAGGAAGAAAAAGTCCCAAAGACCAAAAATAAGGATGAAGTATTATTGAGTGCCACATGTTCAGGGGGATCATCCCCAAAGAAGAGAGTTACCTTTTGCCATTAAACTCAGGGGGAGAAGCCCTACCCTTTTCCATTGATGTCAAAGGGGGAAATAAATTGGGATCATGATTATAGGGGTAGAATGAGTGTTTCCATCAATGATAAAGGGGGAGAGTGTTGGAAGATTGATTTTTGTCATTGATGTCAACCCTAGTCATTGGTTTTGGACTGCAAGATTGATGAAGGTATTTGGACATGAAGGACAATGCACATGAAGATACAACACCCATGGATGGATAGTATACATCATGTTGTTTTCGGTAGTATGTGGCACGTCTTGTGGATCCTCATGGTTGAGGAGAAATGAATTTTTGAAGATGACAAATTGAATTGAAGAAGGAAGTACATGTAGGCCCTGAAGATAATTAAAGAAAAGAATTACAAAATAAGAATGTGTAAGGTCAGCCCTAATGTTAAAAGGAAGTGACATAAATGGTATAAATAAATGTCATTATACATTCATTTGATACACAAGTCGAATTTTAGAGGAAATCAGAAGTAAAGAAGGCCGGATTTCAAGGGAGGATGAAGTCTTTTGGTGATGTGTTCTAAGGTATGTTATTTACAGGTCATCTTACCATTTTTGCTATAATTTTTTTTCTATAACGACTCATATGGTTAAATTGCTATGGTATTGAGAAGACATATCAAGGTACCTGTGGTAAAATTTTCAACTCTTGATTCACTATAATTTTGGAGATACACTCTGTGGAAGATAGGGTTTTTGACCAGTCCTGAAGCTAGTTAGTAAACAACTGTTCCGGGTAAAACAATCATAACTTCTTCATAGAGAATAAAAATGAAGTGGGAGCAATTGAATTGGAAAGAGTACGTATTTTATTTTCCTGTGTGTGATTTTTATAATCTTATGTTAAATATTGAGCGCGGGGCATTCTGTACAAGTTCTCTCTCCTTAATAAACCAAAATTGAACAAGGTCTACCATTCTCTCTATAAATTCTTTTTTGGGGAGGATTCAAGGAGTGAAACTTGGAGAAGTTTCATAGAATACATTGAGTAATATTATCTACAGTATCATAGTAATCCAAGAATTGAAGAATTGCAGAAATTGAAGAAGTCCCAGGAAGCATTATCAGGATTTATGTGATGGTTGGTTGATGGTGATGATTTAATGTAAAGTTTTATTATCTCTCATATATTATTGGGTGGAAGGAAGGGGAAAGGATGGAGAGGTCAACCCTCTCTTGATATTGGAGGATTTTATCTTCCTCTTGGAGGTTTATCCCTCCCTTTATATTTGGAAGTTGTAGCTACCTTTGGAAGTCATTACTTCTCTTGAACAATAACTATTGATTATTTCTCATATATTGTGCATGGTGTATTGTGGTGCATTGGTGTAACTCTTATACTATTGTTCATTACTCATTGGATATAACTGAATGGATTAAGTATAAGTCGAAAAAGGTTTTTAATTGTACTTGATATTGATTCACCCCCCTCTCAGTATCAACAGGGTCCTCCCCAAATTCATTGTTCTAAGGGAATTTATCGATCTACGGGTTGAAGTCCTGAGCGATCTTCATGGATAGGTTGATAAAAATAAGTTTCTCAATATTAATCTCGCAGACGAATCACAGTACCCAAATATGGCTATCTATACTTTTATGGATTTCTCGACCCTCCCGACCGGTGAACTGGAATGGGACTGGAAACCATCCTTCATTCCCCTTTGGTCTACTACCTTACTGAATTTGTGTGACCTACCGGTGTTAGGCACTACTAGAGAGGTTTCTCAGTGTGCAAATTTTCTTATAAACCATGTACATAATGGGGTGTTATGGCTGGAAAATTCCTACCCCATCCATGTCGAAGGCATTCACAAGTTGACGAGTATTTCCATGGAAGGGAAAGAAATCACACAAGGATTCTAGGGATTAGGGAAGCATGGTCAAAAAAAGGGTGAGATTAGTATCTACAACAAATATGGCACCAGGAGAGGAGGTCGTGGAGTGCTCATTGACCAAATCAACATTGAGTAAGTATTTTGTGCCTTCTATATAATTGCAAGAAAGGTCATGAAGAATTGCTCGTGAGGTGAGTGAAAACTAGACGTCATCATAATGGTTGAGTTTAGGAAAAATGGAGCACCTCTAAATTGGTGTAAATACCTTCTCACATAAATGGTGCATGCCTATGTTGATGTGCATGACCAAGCCACATACTTCATATATGGCTATTTTTTGGTTTTGTTTTCTATGTGGAAGTGGTAGCCACATACTTCAACTTCCAAAGGATTAGATGCTACCAAAGGATCCTGTTGAAAAACACTCAAAGAGATCATACAGATAGGATCCATTTTGGAAGAGGTGAATGGTTGAGGAAGGGTAAATGCACCCATCAATGATGAATCCTTGAACATGCCCACACCAACACTGTCATACCCACTCATTGAACCACTGAAAAATAAGATGTTCATACCAATGTAAAATAAGACAAATTATCAATATTAACCATTTTCCCTTCACGAGGAAAGTGGAGGACCCTAAATATTAGGAAGAATGAAATAATCATTGCATAGAACCAACTATTCCCTCACAAAATATTGTAATCCAACAAGGTGTCAAACTACTTTGAATTCAATATAAATAGTCTTTCCAACTAACTTAATCAGAAATGTGACAATGATTCTATGAGGCTTGAACGTATGACCATAAAATTCTTTTAACATGGTGTTCAAATGAATGAGCTTCTAGAGAGTCGAAGACTCTCCAACCTGAAAAGGACATGATGCAAGTGGATTCTCCTTCATCGATAACAATCCTAAATATATTATCCCCATGTGAAGTCACTTGAATTTGAAAATTGATTTGGTGGGGGAGCCTAGGCCAACTCTAGTTTATGTCAAAAGTAAATAATCGAGTATTCGAGGGATCTACTCCACCTATTGTAGATAACAATTCCTTCCACTATGTTGCGAAGCTCTAGAGGAATTCAAGGGTAGACATGGAACATGGTGCCTGGGATAAGTCTTTCACAATACTATAATTATGGGTATCCTATGCACTGGGATTATGTGTCAATCTTCATAAAAAACCCATAGGTGGGTGATTCACTACGACAAATGATGGCTTCTCTATATAGAGAGGATCATTAGGATGAGAAGAATGTGGATCCTTATCTGTAGGACCACTCTCATTATTCTCGTAATTACGAGCTCGGGTTTGCAAATTAACTATTTGATCACACTGTAAATGTGGAAGAACCTATAAAGATAATATCTAGCTAGCAAACATACATACATAGTTTGCAAAGAGATGAGAAAAGAGAGAAGCAGGAGAGAAAGAATGGAAGAATTATATTAACCAAATGAATGAATGATATTTTACACATGATATACTCTTTATAACTCAACTAATGCACACTGGAGGAGAAGACAATGCACCATAGTGGTGGTCTAGAGTGATCTGGACACACACCGACAGTTACGGGAGTAAACTGCCACCTAGTATGAGTTAAATAGTCTCTCAATCCTCAGTTAATTGAATGAAAAAGAGTTAAGTGAGGATGATATTAGGGAATCACGAGTAATGCACTAGTCTGGTGATAATCCCAAGGACAATACACATTATTTGGTGATGATCTCAATTTTGCATGGTGATGAAACCAATGTGGCATCTAGAATCCACTCAACTGATCAAACTAAAGTGTGAACTGAAGAGAATATTCTCCTAGAAAGTAGGAAAATGAATATTGTACCTAAACTATAGGAGACTGGTTAATGAATAATAAACATAGGGAAAACCTTAGGAAAAATAAATCCTAAGTGTGTGTGAAGTATCTCCAACACCCCCCTTGAACATGACTATGGTGAAAATAAAGAATGGGTCCTGACAATGAGGCAGTTGGCACAGAGGCAGACCCAAGGTTCAACTCCAAGAGCACACAAACAAGCCCTAACTACTGGCCCTTTCAGCAACACCCGTGAGGTAGATGCAGTCTCACCCAAAGTAGCTATGGGGGGGTTGCGGGAGAAATATGTCTACAACCAAAGGGAATACTGAGTGGATCCAATACAAGAATAATACAACATTTATATATCAGTTACCATCTCAGATCTACTTCGCACAACTATCTATCAGATCTACCATAATAATTCAATAGCAGCATATCAAATGGCAGAGAACACAACATCAATCACACACAACACAAGATATACGTGGTTCACCCTCTCCCTAGGGCTACGTCCACAGAACTGTTCTTTATAATATATTAAGATGAAGCATACAATTCTTGTCTGCGCTTTTAGCTAGTAGATATTCTTTATTCTCCTCCCTATCTCTCCCGTCCCTACGCACCCAGCTGCAGGGTTGATCTTCGCACCCAGTTGAAGATCTTACAATACCAGAAGGCTCTACACTTAGCACTTCTCTCTCACACAACAATAATCACTCATGTCAACAACAAAACTAGAACTCACAATACCAACAACAACCTAACCCAGGTCCTTTAGACCTCTATTTATACATTAAAATAGCTCATTGATAGCCTTAGGCTGAGACCTAAGTGTCAAAACCCTAGATACCAAAACCCTAGGTGTCTAAAACCCTAGGTCAACTTGAACCACGTTTTAAGGGCTTTTCCAACCTATCTTTCCTTATTTCTCACGCGGTGCTCCAAAGCATCCAACGATAGCATTTTCGTTTGTTGAGTTGTCCACAATCCATCTTCCTTTCGAATCTGTAATCCTCGATCTTTTCATCTGGAAACCTACTTTCTCTTACTTCGCATCGGCTTTTCTGCTCTTTTGGTCACTTCAACCCAGTCTCAGTCACTTTGTCTTCCGTGCAGTTCACATTTCTCCTTTTCTTCCTTGATCTTCACTTGCTTCCATAACCAAGGGCCAATAGGCCCCCAACACTTACCTGTGACTCGTCCCGAGGCACTTCAGATCCGATCCTTCTATTTTACTGCGACTTCAGACTATGCAAGGAAACCTGTGCTTCCAGCTCTAGTCCTCCCTTCCTTCCTTGTGCAGACTGTATTTTTTGTGTCTGGTACCCAGTTTCAACTGCACCTGGTACCTACACCCTTTTCCTTTTTCTCTTACTAAGAGTTGCGAGGCAGCTAGTTGTCGCAATACAATTTCAACCGTCTCCCATTCACTAATCCCTCCTTCCATTCTCCATTCAAAGTCTTCAACTGCGCAGATCCTCCTTATGTAACATAGGCAACCTCATATGGCCCAAGCCAATGCATTCTGAAGTTTCCTAGATGCTTCATGAACTTACTATCATATGCCAATACCAAATCACCTTGCTTAAATGCCTTCTTTTTGATGTGTCTATGATGGTAGGCCTTCTCTCTTTCTTTGTGAACCTGCTGGTGAAATCCTGCAATAAATCTGTCTTCTTCTAGTTCAACCAACTGTGAAAGCCTCTTTTTCATAGCGCCAGTGTCATCCATATCTCTAAAGGATGCAATTATCAGACTAGGAACCAGATATTCCATGGGTACAACTTATTCTATACCATAGAACTATTTGAAGGGGGTCTGCATGGTCAATTTCTTACAAGTGGTTCTATAGGCCCATAACACTACTGGTACTCTCAAATCCAAGTCATCCCTGTTCACACTGCATATCTTCATCAGCGTTGTCTCCAAGATTTTATTGAATGCTTCAATAGTCCCATTTGCTTGTGGATGATAAGGTGTGCTCTTCTGATGATGAACTTCAAATTCCCGAGTCAAGGCTTCAATGGTCTTATTGATGAAATGTGTTCCTTGATCGCTCATAAGGTTCTTTGGGAAGCCAAACCTGGTTATGATGTCATCAAATATGGAGCGCACAGTTGTAGTTTCACTACAGTCCTTAACTGCTCTTGCTTCTGCCCATCTGGTCAAATACTCGGTCATAGTGATTATGTATCTATCTCCTGTGCACTTCCCTGTTGGGTTTATAGGTCTTATGAAGTCAATGACCCATTTCTCGAATTCTTGTAGGGTCCGATGTGGTGCTAAAGGAATTTCATCTCTTCTGGATGGTTTCCCAACTCTTTGACATGCATCGCAGGCTCGGTAATATTCCTTAGCATCTCTGTTTAGAGTAGGCCACCAAAGGCCAACCCTAATAATCTTCTGCGTTGTTTCTTTCCCTGTGTAGTGTCCTCTTGTGATGCCTTCATGTGATTCTGTGAGGATAAATGGTTTCTCTGCTTCCATAACACACCTTCTTAGTATCTCGTCAGGTCCCATCTTGTATAGTTGTCCAACTATAAGTGAAAAGTATGAAATGCGCACTACTAGTTGTTTCTTCTGGGTGATTGTATATTCACTAGGTGCCATTCCTGTTGACAGGAATTGGACTATCTTTGCGAAGTGATCATTGATTTTTCTAATGGCCAACAACTGTGCATCCGACAGTTTATCCTCCAAGCTAGTAGGCTCTTCTCCATGTTCCAACCTCGACAAGTGGTCAGGGCCTTTGTTCATTCATCCTGGATTAACCACGATATCAAAATCATATTCTTGAAATAGCAGAATCCATATGCATATTCTTCCCCCCAACAATGGCTTGTTGATGAATTATTTCAGTGCAGAGTGATCAGTAAACATTTTAAGGTGTCCTCCCAACAAGTAGTGGAAGAACTTTTGTAGCGCATACACCATGGCTAACCCTTCTCTCTCAGTGGTGGTGTAATTAATCTCAGTTGTTGATATCTTTCTGCTAGAAAAGGCTAATGGGTGGTCAATATCTCCTATTCCTAGTTGTGCTAACACAACTCCTAATGCAATGGAAGATGCATCGACATGCACATGAAACTGCTTACTCCAATCTGGGAAAACCAGAATAGGCACAATAACCATTTTTTGCTTCAGTGTGTCAAAAATCTGTTGGCATTCTTCTGTCCAATGAAACTGACAGTCTTTCTTCAAAATATTCTCCATGGGTGTAGTAATTTGTGCATAGCCTTTAATGAAATTCCTATAGTATCCATTATGTCCCAGCGCAGTGCGCAACTGTTTGAATGAAGTAGGAGGGGGCAGATCAACTATAATGACAATTTTAGATGGATCTACTAGCAATTCCTGCTTACACACAATATGACCTAACATCACTCCAAATGGTGAAAATAAGATGGATTTCTTCAGGTTTAAGGAAATCTGACTGTGCCTGCACTTATCCAACATTAGTCTTAAACATTCAATATGATTATGCAAAATGTTGAAAACGGTTCAATCATCAAAATATGCTTCCAAGAATTTATGTAAAAAATCCTTAAATGCTTCAATCACCACCCTGGAAAAGATGGCTAGGGTGTTCTTCAATCCAAATGGAATTACTGTATACTGGTAGGATCTCCATTCTATTGTAAATGTGGTCTTATGACGATCTTCCTTGGCAATCCGGATCTAATGGTATCCTGAAAATCCATCTGTAAAATAATATACCTCTTGTCCTCCTACATTTTCTATCACTTCATCAGTGAATGGCATAGGGAATGGGTCATGCAAATAGGCATCATGCAGCTTCCTGAGATCTATGCAGATCCTGATCTCTCCTATCTTCTTGTCTTGTACCACCATAGGGCTAATCCATTCTGACTCTTCGACGGGTTCTATGATCCCTTCTTCCAACATTCTATCGAGCTCAATCTTCACTTTCTCCTTATATTTAGGGTTCAATCTGTAAGGTCTCTCTTTGAATGGTCTAGCATCTGGTTTCAAAGGGATCCTCATCTCCCTCATAGGCCCTTTAATGCCCTTCATATAGGTGAACTTGGTTGGAAACAAGTCCTGATATTCATGGAGTAACTTTGTAATCTTGTCAATAGTGGAAGCATCCCAATAGTCTCCAACATTGGAAAGCTTCAGTGTTTTCTCTGTTCCAATATTGACTTTCTTGATCTTGATCAGTTTTCAATGAAAGGTATCTCATATCCTGGTCCTTCTATGTCTCTTTGGTCTTCTTCTTCGACGATGTTCACCTTCCTAGGATCATCGTCTTCATCAGCATTGATGTTGTAACAACCTTGCAGTTTCTGAAGAGGCGCAGTCCATTCATCCTCTTCTTACTCCAAAGGGAATCTAGGTGCCTCCTCAAACACTTTCTATATTACAATCTATAATACTTGATCCACTGTAGAATATTGGCTTTCAAATAAGAAGGTAGTTACAAAGTTCTGGGTCATACCTTCCCAATCTGCAGTGATGAGGCGCAATTATGCTTGTCGGTACCAGTTGATAGGGGTTGTGTCCAACATGTTTATGAATTTATGCACCCACTGTTCTTGAGGAATGTTTCTCTAGGCTTCCTCTCAACTTCGCACATGGTCATTTGGAAAACTTTGACCTGTGTATCTAACTTCACAACTTTCTACTTGCTCTAAAAATCACATTGTCATCAAAGTGCGACATTGTACCTAGTCTGTAATATTGTTTTTGTGTGTCCCCCACCATCTCGCTGGAGTTGATTTCAGGGCCTCATCCATTGCCAACAATCTTTTTTGTGTTGGTACAATTTCTTCAAAGTTCATAAAGAATGCTTGTAAATGATTCAAACTGTCAAAGGTGGGCAAGTTACTTACTGTTGTGTCAATCCAACGAACTTCTCAAGTTAATCTAACACATATCCTTGTAGATACTTTATACATTTTGTTCTGCCAGTTCTCTAGTGCCTCTTATGAATCTGATGAACATGTGTTGTCACTTCACCAACTCAAATTCCCATCCGTCGTAGGATTAATGTAGTCCTACTATCTGGATGTTAATTTGTATATGTTTTCTAGCTCATATGCATGGTCTTCTTCTCTGATGGGTTATGTTTATCTATGAACTTAATCGGGATCTAAAGGTGCAATGACCCTAAGGCCATCCCCTTCAAATGTCATTTTTCTTTTCTTTAAATCAACTACAGTGGAATTATTGAAATCCAAATCAATTCCTAATAGTGCAGGGTAAGGATAGCTATCATCAACTATCTCAATCACCTCAAAATATGCAAACTTCCTTACTCCGTCGATGTCCACAAGGACATGTTCCAATCTTCCAAAGGGGATTACTTCCTGCTGGTTAGCCATCCTAAGCCTGATAGGGGAATAGATCAACTTCAATTTTCCCATCAGTACCCAGGTCTGCTTCGTCATGACATTGACTTTCAACCCTAAGTCGAGGACCACATAGTCTATATCATACTCTCCAATTTGAGCATTCAAGTGTAGTTCCTTATTTATCCTTCTCCTTTTTGAGACTTGGTGTACTTCTCTATTCAGTAAAGGATATACCCTTCCTATCTCATACTTCTGATCAAATTTTTCAGTTCTTGTATGGCTTTCTCATATTTAATCAACTCTATAAACATATACAATAAAATGATAAGTTTACTCACCTCTTTTCCATATCCGGGCGAAGAAAACTGATAAAATGCTAGATTCATTCCAAATTCTCTTACTTTTGGTCGTGTCTTAAATGAAGATCCTTGGTCTCTCCCAAATTCATTTCTTGCCTCCTCAAAGATTTGTCTTTCTTTCTTTGCATCAAACACTTGTGTCTTCTCTATAGCTCTCCTGACTCCTGATTCTTCTGTAGTCTTTCCTTGGATCACCCTATCCTCTCTTGTAATAGCACCTCCTATAGTGATAACAATGACTCTGGGATATGCTCTGTGAGTTTATGCTTTGATTAGTTGTATTTTCAGGTTCTGCTGAGGTCCTCGTCTCTCCTGAAGTTTAGCCAGCAATGTTGGACATTCCTCGATAACATGCTCGAAGGAGTTGTAATAGCTGCAAGTGGTACAAGGGTTCTGACAGTCCCTTGCTAAGTTTCCTAACTATGCGCAGTTATAAAAGATTATTTTTCCTTGACCTTGACCCATACCTCCTCCTCTTCCTCTTCCTTGGAATCCAACATGAGGGTTGAATCTTCCTCTCCCAGGGGAGTTATACTGCGCAGTGCTTCCTTCTTGTTGTACTTCACCTTGAATTTTGTATATATCCCTCGACCTTTCGTGCATGAGGTCATAATCCCTACAATCCCTGTCATCATGTCCTACTGACTTACAAAACGTTCAATACATATCTGTAGATGTTTGGACATATTTTTGCAGATAGTAACATTCACTAGGGCGATGTCGATTTCTACATACCTCACACCAGGGTATGGTAACTTGCTTCAAGGGGCTCAAAGCTCCAGAGTCCAAGTATTCATGGAATAGGGGACAATGTTCGTTGTCATGGCCTTCTGATTTTCATCTAATACACCCTATGTCTTCTATTTTATTTTTTCCCTTGTCTTTCTTCATATCTTCAACCTGCAATGATAGGCTAGTTAGCTGACTCAATATTTGACTTATACCTGAGTTGGATTCTCCCATCGGGGCTGATTCTAATTTCATGGAAATTTCTAGTGACTTAGATTTCGAAGTAATCTTCTATTGCTTAAGAGGAACAATGATGTGTGGTAAGAGGGAAACAATGAACCATTCAGTGTTCTACTCATCTGGGATCTAGAAACTCAAGTGGCTCGTCAAGGTTTTAAACCTTTGATCGAACTCCCATACGGGTTTAGCTATTCTCTGCTTGATTTCTTTCAGTTTTGTAATGCACTGTGACTCTGACTTGGGTTTCTTGAATTCGACAATCAACGTGTTCTTGATCTCATTCAATGGTTTAGGCTGGGCAATTCCCTTAACAAACTTCATTTACCAACTCAATGCGCGGTCTCTTAGGGTAGTACTAAACTAATCTCATTTGACAGCTTCACCAGTGATGTTCTTAATACTCTATATGGCTTTGCATAGAAACCAGTGCTGATCAGAATCTTCAGATCCATCTCCTCTGAAGGTGGGTAACCTCATCTCATCTTCCATAGATCTTCCTAGTTTTTTCTGACTGAGTATGTGGAAGACTACTAGTAACAATGCTCTGAGTGCTCTGGTGACTCTGATTACTCTGATTGCTTAATGTTGTTGAAACAACAATAGGATTAATAGTACTTACTTCGATATTCGGTGCAATTTCGGAAGTTTTTGTCTCTTCTCGGCGAGGTTCCTCTGTCCTAGCGGATTCTGAATGCTCTTCATATGTCAGATCTGCCTCTTCTCCACTGTAGAAACCCTCGTCCTCATAGTTCTACTTAAACAAGTTCATGAGAGGAACTTCTTTGAACCCTCGTCCCCAACAACGGAACCATTTGTTGGCACAGGGGAAAACCGAGGGTCCAACTCCAAGAGCGCACCAACAATCCCTAACTATTGGCCCTTTCGGAAGCACCTGTGAGGGAGATGCAGTCTCACCCGAAGTAGCTATGGGGGGTTGCAGGACAGAGATGTCTACAACCAAAGGGAATACCAAGTAGATCCAATACAAGAATAATACAACATTTATATATCACTTACCAGCTCAGATCTACTCCGTACAACTATCTAGCAGATCTACCACAGTAATGCAATAGTAGCATATCAAATGATAGAGAACACAACATCAATCACATAAAACACAAGATATACGTGGTTCACCCTCTCCCTAGGGTTACGTCCACATAACTGTGATTTATAATATATTAAGATGAAGCATACAGTTCTTGTATGTGCTCTTAGCTAACAGATCTTCTTTCTTCTCCTCCCTATCTCTCCCCTCCCTGCGCACCCAGCTGTAGGGTTGATCTTCGCACCCAACTAAAGATCTTACAATACCATAAGGCTCTACACTTAGCACTTCTCTCTCACACAACAATAATTATTCATGCCAAAAACAAAACTAGAACTCACAATACCAACAACAACCCAAACTAGGTCCTTTAGACCTCTATTTATACATTACAATAGCTCACCGATAGCCTTAGGCTGAGACCTAAGTGTCAAAACCATAGATATCAAAACCCTAGGTGTCTAAAACCCTAGGTCAACTTGACCCGCATTTTTAGGGCTTCACCAACCTGTCTTTCCTTCCTTCTCAAGCGGTGCTCCAAAGCATCCAATGGTAGCTTTTTCATCTTATTGAGTTGTCCGCAATCCGTCTTCCTTTTGAATCTATCATCCTCGATATTCTCATCCAGAAACCTTCTTTCTCTTACTTCACACCATCTTTTCTGCTCTTCTGCTCACTTTGACCCAGTATCAGTCACTGTGTCTTCCATGCAGTTCACATTTCTCCTTTTCTTCCTTGATATTTTGTTAAGGTCCTAACCCGCACATAGGTAGATCAATGTATTCGGATGTAATAAAGGTCAATATTAATAAGACCTTTCAATAAAATAGAATAAGGCGGATGTAAGAAGACCTAATAGAAGCTTCCGCTTCTAGAAGGA
>ML786608.1:221102-235639 GCA_009831015.1 Picea engelmannii | reverse complement strand
TTTATAAAAATCTTTTGGGATAAAATTTAAAAAGGGGAAATAATTGTTTTACTATTTATGCTAATTAAAAATTTATTCATTAAAAAGAAAAAAGGAAAATGGTAAGTTTTTACACATGCCTTTTTGAGTTTAAATAAAAAGGGGAAAGAGGGAAATCTAAAATAATTAGGAAACTAGGAAAAAGAAGGAAACATAAAAAGAAAGGGGAAACACAAGGAAAAAGCAGATAGTCTAACTTAGTAAGGTATCTAGCATTTAAGAACTTTCTAATTTAAACTCAACTAGTAAATTAATAAGGGGGAAAGTCATTAAGACTTGTAAGGGGATATGGGGAGACCTAGGAGCGATTCTAGGAGTGCCTTTAGGTGAGTGAGGGAAATAGGGGTAATTAATTAATTATTTAAATTAATTTATGGAGGAATGAAGGGGATGGGTGACACTTGTACGGGGAGGATTTTTATGGATTAAATTATTAAACTTTAAATTAAATAGGATTTTGGGAAAGTAAGGGACTTCGAAACTCTATATAATGGAGGGAGGAGAAGGATGATGGATCTCTTCTGTTATGTGTAACGTTACGCTGCATAAATTTATACTTGACTGACTTAGCTTGTGGGAGTTGGGATACCCAGCGTGATGAGGAGTGGTAGCTCGGCCTTGCGAGGTGAGCTGGGAGCTAGTTGATTCTATGGTTAGTGTGTGTGGCCCCTTTTCGGCTCGGGGGGGTAAGAGGGAAGAAGAGTACCCCAAACGTTGGTTGGGAGGTACCGGTGAAGTCTCATCGGTCAGCAAGTGGGAGTTGCATGAAGCGCGCGGGACATCAACTCAAAGCGGGTGATTGGGAAACGATATGCTTCCTTTATTTCTGCATGGTAGATTGTTAGTGTGATTTATGCTCTTAGTTCTGTATGTTTATTGGGTAAAGAAAATGATTGTCTTAGCCTTCTAGTTGATGACTGAGATTTTCCTCATAGCCTTTAGCTCGATGATTGATCGAATCCCATTGCCTTCGATCCCTGCATGTCTTGACGTCTTATGGGCTATTGATTGTGATTATTGCGGTTTATTTTTCCTTCGCCCCTATCTCATCAGTCCTTTCCTGAGCAGTTGTCTAGGATCCTGATCTATGGTCGTCACCTCGGTGTTAATAGACCTATGGATCTAAACGCCCTTCTTTTCTGTGCGTGGATGATGAGCGAAGGATGTTCCTACCATTTGTCTACCCTTGTTGATTGTTCTAGGTATTGTGTAGTCTTGCACCTTGATGCGATTAATTTAACCCTAAAATTTATTTATTGATGGCAAAGTTTTTTTTTATCTCGGCGTTTTATATCTTGTTGGAAAAAAAATTCACTGGTTTTATTTACCTTTGCACTCTACTTGAAGACGATTGAGACTGTGTTTTTCAACACTAGTCAAGATTGCGCTTTTCCCATTTCCAGACTGCTTTCATTGCTTGATTAAGTCTGTTGTTTGTTTGTTCACCTGGCGATTTGCCACTTCTTCGGCTGCATTCATTGATTTGGGGGGGGGGCGAAATTTTGCCCAGCGAATTTTAATTCTGGTCAGATTGTTTAGATTGCCAAACGAATTATGCTTCTGGGCGTTTTTTTGGATAAACTCAGTGGATTAAATTATTTTCTTGTTATAACCTCTGTGAAATTATTTGAATGCTTAAACCTAGTGAATTTATTGTGGAAATATTAAACCCCGCGATTTGTAACCATATAATGTCATTTGGAAAGCTTAAGCTCTACGATTTGCAATTTACATTTACTGGGATTTGTAATTTAAATTTACTGCGATTTGTTATCCACTCCCTGTTAATTCCATTTTATAATTGTTAAATCCCTTTGGTCAGCGATTCTTCACCCAGTGAACTCATATTTCGCTCAACCAACTTTTATGTGCTTTCATTTTTACAATGAATTTTTAAGACAACATTTTCTAAAGACAACTAAATCTTCACTGTGTTTTCTAGCATTTCAACTGCAACTTGATCATTAGTGACAACGATTCTCCAGACTGTATGCACAGGATATATTTTTTTCCTTCTTGAATAACAACTATTTATTGTGAGATGACAGCCATAGATGGCCCTTGATTGTGGTGTAACTTTTACCCTCTTTTATTGCCAGTGACCGAGCTTGAGCCACGATTCCACATGTATCCTTGAATGCATGTTAGATTAGTTGACTACGTTTTTCTATTTAATGACCACGAATTTTCCATTTAAGATGACTGCGTTTTGATGTTTAATGACCACAAAATTTCCATTTAAGATGACTGGGTTTTGATGTTTAATGACCACGAATTTTCCATTGAAGATGACTGTGTTTTGTTGTTAAATGACCACGAGTTTTCCTTTAAAGTTGACTGTGTTTTGTTGTTTAATGATCACAAATTTTCCCTTTAAAGTTGACTGTGTTTTGCTATTTAATGACCACGAATTTTCCATTTAAGATGATTGTGTTTGTTGCTTTAAAGACTACGACTTTCCCTTAAAGTTGACTGTTTTTTAAAACCTGGGAATGACAACAAATTTTAGACAACTAACTTTTTTCTTCCGCGTCCTTACCCTGAGTTTTCTTTCTTTTCTTGACAGCAATAATAATTGTCATTATGGTTTTGGATAGTTTCCCTCTATTTTTAACTAGCAATGATAATTATGGTTGTAGGATATAGTTTAACAATGGCATTAAGTGCATTGAATGGATCTAAATGACATTAAATATGATCAGGAATATAGCAATTAAATCTCATTAGATGAATTGGGCATGAACTCTCATTGAATGCATATGGCAGTAAATCTTATTGAATTATTTGGCATTATAGCTTGTAATGTACATCTTGTCTTGTCGTTAATGTGATATTCATTTGTTAATTGTTGAGTTAGATTGTATTAATGATAGATTGAATTGTTTTTATTGTCTAAATTGTCATTTAGACTTGCGAATTAGATTGCACTTGAGGTTTATTTAGCCTTGCACATTATTGACCAGTAGTCATCTAGACTTGCTAATTTGGATATGAGATTAAGTTAATTCGATATATAGTTATTGTTAATTTGGTAAATTATACTCTCTAATTTAAATTTGTATTTCATGTTAAGATAGGTTGTAAATAACTGACTAGTTGTATTTAGATTGGTTAATTTAGATCTGGATTTAACGATTTACTAGACGGTAAATGTTGACCAATTTAGACTAGATGAATGGGTTGGGTGTTTGCGAAGTCGTGTAACAGCTTGTGTTTTCTTGTTTACGTCTTCCTGCATCTTGTCGACCTGTTACTTGGGGTATGGGTGTAGTCTCCTTGTCAGTTATTTCATCCTAGCACGTCAGATTTATCTAGAGTCCTTGGTCTAGATAGGATATGTTTTACCAAGGTTATTGACGCGTCTATCACCTAGGGATGGCATGATTCCTGGTGAGGGGATCCTGGCACACCCTATTGGATAGTGGCGAACGAGAACTTGGTCAGAGTCGGTGCGTTCGGTGAGAGTGTTGTCGAGCATTGCAAGTTACTTTTGTCACATGGGTGGAACACCTTCATGCATTGGGTACGCACGCCTTGAGGTTCTAGCCTTGTTCGTCAAGGTCGTGGTGACAGGAGGGAGATGTTGTATCTTAGCTTGTAGGCATGTCTTGTTGCATCGGGCGAGTAGTCGTTCCTCCTTGTTGTTCTATGCATGTTTTGTCCGGTTTCCCTTGTGTCAGTGCGTGGTGTCATAGTTTCCTGTTACCTGGACTGCGTGCTTGCATTCGTCGTTAGTGGTGTGATTAAACTGTCATCGTCGTCGCCTTCTTGCCTAAAAAAAAAAAAAAAAAATCACTTATGCTTCGATTGTAGTCGTAATGATGGGGCCGTTACAAGATTTAAATCGCCAGATTCTAGCCCAAAAAAACAAAAGGTAGAACATTTAGCCAACGCCATATCAATAATCAATGAATAAGATAGAACGACGTAATAATCAATGTGTAATGATTTTCCATGAGATAAAGATAAGATGACAACATGACAACCACAGCTGCATCTAAATGGCCACAACTGCATCTAAATAGGGAGCTTTTATTTGCAATGGTTAATCATATAAGATTTCAAGAAAAAAATTTAAAGAAAAATTACATGTCTATTATATATAAACAAAATTATGTATACCTCATACTGAAAATGATTGTCAAAACTTAAAAGAATTGCAACTAGATAAACAATCCTTTTGAACAAAGAAACATGTAGTTTCCACGCCTCTCTAAGGAGCATGTTGTCAAAAAAAATGCACACATAGATCACATATTTGTATAAAATGAAAACAAATTGAAAAGTCATAGATGAAAACGAATTGGAAATTCATATATCTAATTAAATAACTGTATTAAAAAAATGACAATTCAAAGAACTAATATTACCATTAAAAAATGGACAATGTTGATTTTTTCTTCGTAAAGACTAGCATGGTATTCTGGTATATACTAGTAGAGAGTAATTTTAACTGGAGATATATTAACCTGGAATATATTTAAAAAATGTTTAATAAATATTATGAATTATTTATCGAACAAAATTATTATAAAAAATATTAAAAAATATACTTTATAAGAAATTTTAAAGAATTTGTTACTAGTTATTAATAAGTTTTAATAAATGTATAATAACATGTATATATCTTGGAATTGATATTCACCACAAGCTCAATTAAAATTATAGCATTGAGAAAAGGATTATTGGGGGATGGAAAGCTTATTATGGGCTTGAAAACAATTGTCAATCAGTTGATCTTTGGAGTTGGGATAAGAAGAAACTACTCTTTGAGACTCTTGTTATACATGTTATTCTTTATGGATGTGAAGTTTGGGGCTGTAGTATCTCTCGTGAATCCTAGAGAAAGACAGATAAAATACAAAAGAATTTTATAACCTATAATCTCAAAATTAAAGGAAATACGCCCTATCCCATCCTCCTCTTACAAACAAACCTCTCCCCCATTGAGAGCATGGCTATGACTAGATACCTAATGTATAACAACAAGTTAAACAACATGGAAGACAAGAGGTTACCTAAAATTGCTTCAAAATCAAGTCATAACCACCATCGACTCAAGTGAGGATAGCATAAAAATGCCCAGTCTTGGCTAAACTATTGGGGAATCATGGAAGAAACCATTTTTCAAAATAAAGATACCATTAAAAAAAACGTCAAATCAAAATTTAAGGAGAAAATGTGGTGTGATAAAGAGTTAGAGGAAAAAAGAAAAGTAAGGTTTTATAAAGATGTAATCAACCCTAATCTAGAAGATCAAAACTATCTATCTATTTTGCCAAGTGTAAAGACAAAAATAAGCATTGCTAAGATAAGAACAAATTCTCACGAGCTCCATAGTGAAATTGGGCGTTGGTCAATTCCTAAAACGCCATGGGATGAAAGAGTGTGTCACCTTTGTGACACTAAGAAGGTTGAATATGAAAATCACTTTCTCTTAGATTGTCCAGCCTATACCCATATTAGATCTCATTTTCAAAATATTTATCACACTACCAACCTTCCTAACCGCTTAACTCAACAAAAGTACGGTGATCTTGGAAAGCTTCTCGTAATGCTTTTCGAGCACATAAACAAAATTCTAAAGAATCACAAGTAATCACTTACCCTCTTAAGGTTTGATAGGCCTATTCGATCTTAGTGGACGTTAATCATCATCATCATCATAGTTATTTTAAAAAAATCCTATTTATGTGTATAAATAAGTTTTTTTTTATTTAATTAAAAATATATTTATGTGTATAAATAAATTTTATTTAATTTAAGATAATATAAAGTAAATTTTTGTTAATCTAAAATAAATTTTAGATTTAATTAAGAAGTTGAATTTGAATTTAGTAAAAAAATAGCTAAATTTTATCAAAATTTCTTTATCTAAAAAATAATTATACTAAATTTTAATATATATATATATATATATATATATATATATATATATATATATATATATATATATATATATATATAAAATTTTCTTTTAATATCTCTTCAGAAAAAAATCATTGTTTTTGGGGAATATTTATATTAAGAAAGGGGGCTAAAGTTTTGGCTTATTACAATATCAAACTATATGTGGCAAAGATGTTGTTTGATCTACCAGATATTTTCCTTTGAAAGGATTACATTAAAAAATGGACTAAGTTTTACTAGAAACAAGTAAAAACAAAATTAGAGCATAAGGCATGTTGAAAACCAAAAAAAAATTCATATATCTTAGAGATTCAGACTAAGGTCCATATTATTGTAATCCACGTCAAGTGGTTCTTTGAAAATAAAGGACAATTGGGTATACCTTTGTTGAAATCTACCCTGACTGGATGGATCCAATTGGAGTTGCATCCATGTTGGTTTAGAAGAGGAAGAGACAAAAGGAGTATCTTCCTCAAGTCTTGCTAGGAATGGACCTTAATGGTGACATAGTTGTTGGAATCTCTCCTCTAAAGAATCCAATCAAGTCTGTTGTTGAAGTAACATTCTCATTATAATGTCAACCTCATGTTTTAGATTGCATTCCATGTGACCCCAGGCTTCACATTGTGAACATAAGGTCAAAGTTTGTTTGTGCTGTTAGAGGACAAAGTGATTTTCAGGAAGCTCCTAGATTGCCATGTGTTGCCACCCCAATCCAAAATAAGTAAACAAAGAGACCAAAATGAGTGGATACCCATACAACTGACCAATTTTCCAAATTCGGAATGTTGTGACCTAGGCACTGGTGCCTTTTCCAATATAGCTATCCAACAAAAGATGCAACTTTACCAAACTAGTGCCTTCAAATTTTGCCTAAAAATATTGATCTTTAAGAGATGAAACTCGATTACAAGGAACTGGGGATTGAAATGGGCTCCAAATATTCCATGTGAAAATGAATTGCTACATAGATGCAGCCAAATGAGTGGAATAGAGAGCTTTGAGGCCTATACTAATCACACTTAAACCACAAGATTTTCCAAGTTGAAGATTGACTATGTGTTAGAGATATTTCTTGTAAAGGGGGTTAGAAGGCAAAGAATGGGTTAAAACCCACTTGTCCTAAGTTCGGGATGCAAATGCGTCTGTGTTTAATTGAAATCAACTCTAGATGGCAAGATTTCGTGCGCCCAGATCAACGACGTGCATCGGATTCCGGAGCCCCCCCGCCTTTCTACCTTTAAGCGGAGGGGGGGGTCCGGAATCGGGGGTGCACCTCTTCAACGGTCAAGATCATGATGCCCAGATCAATGGCGCGTGAGGCGATTCCGAACCCCCCCCCGCCTTTCTATCTTTAAGCAGAGGGGGGGTTCCGGAATCAGGCGTACATCTCTCCGACGACTAAGGTCAAAGCGCCCGGATCAACAGCGCTCAGGAGATCCCATCCTTCTCAGCTACTCCATTTTAAACCAACGTGAGCCCTTCTCCCCGGTCGCCATGTGTCCCCCCATCTCCACTCTTTCAGTCCACCTCATCATCCACTCACCCCCTGCCATGTGTCCCGCTCCCTTCCACGTCAACCTCCCACTAATATTTCATCTCCTGCTCCCTCCGCTCATTGTCTTCCGCCATGTGTCTTCCCCTGTAACCTCCCTTACACCTCATCGCTTCTTACCTCACCCTCGCAATATTGATGCCATCACTCCCGTTATCCACCCTATCCTTCGGGCTGGCCAGCGCGCCCTTTCATCAGGCCGTTCAGCCAATCCATGTGGCAGCGCGAAAGGTCTTCCACGTCGCAAAGTGTCGAGTTGGCCGGGCCATCCTCAATCCGAATGAAGCAGTTATTGAAGCAGTTGGTGGTAGTTAGACATTGCCTCCGCCATAATGGGAAAGTCCGGCGACGAGTTAAGAGCACGTCGATTCACCTACAAAGATGTCAGAAGTTAGATTGCGTCCACCGCAGGTGCTCGATCAGTCAAAGATTGCAGGCGCAGATTGTCAGAAGCCATGCAGACGCAAAGCTTTTAATGCAACGTCTCGATTTTGTTGTTGTTGTTTTTTTGAGTATATGAAGGCGTTTTTTCCATTTTTGTATCTATCGATGGTAGAGAACAGCTCCCGACTGTAAAGTTTTAGCATCATTCTAGTTTCCTGGTTGTGCATCTGTATATGGGATTTCTTGTTTTATGACGAACAGTTTTCTTACTCCGTCTATGTTTTCGTCTCATACCAGGGAGTTTGTGATCGAATGATTCGCATGAATTGTTGCAGTTTTGTTATGATAAAGGATTTGTTGTTACATTACTGTATTCTTTGGTCTCCTGTGTTTGAATGTAAGAGGATCTTGCATTTGGGCGCTTTCTTCTCCAGTCTGTTAGAAACCTGATGTTTATGACAGACCTTCACACTCTTCTCATGGAAGTCTTCCCACTGCTCACCCTTTATTACAACTCACTGTTTGAAGTTTATCTAAGACCCCATTTGCCCATGCATGCCTGGTATAGTTTCAGAGTTGAGATGATATTGTTCTGAGTTTTCTTCCATTTGATCATCCCATTATAAACAATTGTGACATTAAACTGATGGGTGTCAGGCTCTGCTCCTGCAAGCAATCCAGGAGTGACTTCTGACGCTAACATTTTTGGCACTGTTGCCGGGGAAGAAGTTGAATATTTTCCCTGGGATTGAACGACAACGATCAGCTGATTCTGAAGGTGCATCAGATATCAGAATTATTGAGATTGCTACTGTGCACCTGGCGACTCCATTGTGATGACTCCACTGTGGAGAACATATCGGGTTAGTTGTGGCTTCCAGCGGTAGACACACGCGGTCCCATCCATAGCTGCCTCTGGCTACACCTGAAGAAAATCCGGAGGTGATTAGAAGAAAGGGGAATCCCTCTCAGAGAGAAAGATTTACCGCTCAAACAGGTATTTCCCCACCTCCTTCTGTAAAAACTCCACTTTCTTGTTCTCATCTTTCTAGCTATCCTTTTTCTGAGGTTTCTCGTTCTCTGAATTTCGGGAGTGTTCCTGCTGAGTTTTCTCCTCCTGGAGAGATCCTTGTCACTCCTCCCTCCCTAGAAGTTGTGCCTCAGTACAGACCTCAGGCCCCAGAAGGTTTTACCACCCCCCTTGTTGCTACTATTACTACTCAGAAAGAAGCATCTGCACATTCAAGTCCCTTACCTCTCTCTCTGTTTTCCCCGTTGTCTCCCTCTCCTTCAAGCATCTCTCTTCTGATATCTCCTCTTCACACTTCTTCTCCTCTAGGATCTCCACTACCTAATATTCCTATGGCTGGTGCTAATCCCCCTCTGAATAGAATGGATGCCATAGTTGCTACTCGATACGCTCCCTTGATCCTACCTCAACCTATGCATCATCTCCCTGCTGGAGACTACTTGAAATACATGCTGAAATTCACTGGCGAAGAAGATGTAACTGCAGAAGAGCACCTGGATGCTTTCTATAGTTATGCAGACAATCTAAACATTGAACATGAAGATGTCTGGATGAGAGTCTTTGTCCAGAGCCTGGATGGTGATGTAAGGAAATGGTTTAGAGGATTGGCCCCCGGATCTATTGCTGGGATTGAAGCCCTGGATAGTGTTTTCCTAAGGCAGTGGGTAGATAGAAAAGACTTCATGTATTACATGACATAGTTTGGGTCTCTGAAGAAAGTGGAAGGAGAATCTGTCTCTGACTTCTCCAAAATATTCAATAAAATGTATAACAAGATTCCTGTAGAAGTAAATCCCTCAGAAGCCTCTGCCCAAATTTCCTACGCTGGTGCTTTCGACCCTGATTTCTGTCTTTTATTGAGAGAAAGAAGAGCCACCTCCTTCGCTCAAATGAAATATGTGGCCATAGAAGTGGAATCCAACATATTATCAGCTGATAGACTGAGGAGCAAGACCGACGCAGACAGAATAAAGGGAAAGTCCGAAGCCTCAACTTCTGGCCCATCGTTGCCCCACACTCAAGTGAATGAACTGACCCAGGTGATGAAGTTTATGTCCGAAGAAATGGAAAGACTGAAGGTGGAAAGGAAGAAAATGAATAAAGGCCCCCAGAACAACGAGATCAAGGGGGGTTTCAGGAGGTCAAACAATATCGCTCCCCCGGCTATGCACAGAGAGAAGGGAAGAGACAGAGAGGACCAGAGAATTCAGGCTCCTTTCCAGAACAATTTTATGACCAAAGAGGAAGAAAGGGAGACAGATGAGCTTGATCCTGAAATCCACTGCTTAGGAGACACTCCTCCTTTTCCTCATCTCACTCAAGCAGATTATGAGGAGTCTCTCATGGATAGTCAGCTAAATGAATTAAGAAAGGGAGACAAGGCTAGCGGCGGCCGAGGCAGGTATAACCTGAGGTCCGACAAAAAGACAGCAGCACCCGATATTCCTGAGCAGTCTGCTAGAACAGAGAAGCCTGCAAATGAAATAGCAGACAGTCACAGAGGTAAGAAGGCTCAACCCCTCCCTCCCATTGTCCACCATCATGTTCCTGAAATAAGAGAAATTCCAAAGCTTACATCAAAATCCCTGTCCCCCTCACCGAGCTAATTAAACACGAAGAATTTAAAAAAAAACTTCATTGAGATTTTGCAGTATGAAGCCTCATCCCCTCCCACAGACTCCATTAACCTCCAAGATGAACAACCAGCAGTTGTCCTAGGACCCATGGTAGAATATAGAGATGATTCATCCCCCCCTTTCTACACGTCCCTGAACATACATGATAAAGTGTTGCACAACTGCTTAATAGATTCAAGGGCCTCCCACAACCTCATGCCCAAAACCATCATGGAAGAGCTAGGGTTGGAAGTCACCAGAGCCTATCATGACCTCTATTCCTTTGAATCCAGGAGGGTGCAATGTTTGGGAGTCATTAAGGACCTGGTAGTTTCTTTGTTTCAGCTGCCCATGAAGAGTATGGTCATGGATATTGTGGTAGCTGATGTTCCCCCCAAGTTTGGCATGATGTTGTCAAGGTCTTGGATCAAGAGACTTGGAGGAATGTTACAGATGGATCTTACATATGCCACCATTCCAGTTTTTGGAGGGGAACACAGGAGGTTGTACAGAGAAGCCCAACTAGCCTATATTGTCAGTGATGAAGGGAACCCCGCAAATCACCCCATATTTGCACTTGACACTGACTTAGGGTCTAGTTTGTTACAGATTACTGAAACTCCTGAGGCCCCTTTACAGATCAGAAAGAAACCCATTCTTAATTAGGAGATGCCTCCTCCAACCACCTCTGTTTGGAATATGTTCTTTGATGGAGCTTCCTCCAGCATAGGTGCAGGTGCCGGAGTGGTATTCATATCACCTTGTCAAGAGACCATATCTCTGTCATACAAGCTGGAATTCAAAGTCACCAATAATGTGGCAGAGTATGAAGCCCTTGTTCTAGGTATGAGGGCTGCAAAAGAAATGGGAATTAAGGAAATGGCTGTGTTTGGAGATGCAGAATTGATCATCCAGCAGGTCAAAAATGTTTATCAGGCCAAGCATCCTCGGCTCAAGAATTACAGGAACGAGGTGTGGGACCTAGTGGATAATTTCTTCTTGGCTTTTAATATCTCCTTCATTCCGAGGGAAGAAAATGCTTCAGCCGACTTTTTAGCTGTTACAGCTAGTTTGCTCGAAGTTCCTTCGCCACCTATGGTCAGATCTGATGTTGAAATAAAATATAGACCTTCTGTCCCGGACAATGTCAAGCATTGGAAGGTATTCGAAGATGATTTGGAAATCGAAAAATTTCTCCAATCTGTTGATGATTTCTCTGCATTACATATTGACGAAGATCCTGACATAGAAGGGGACCCCCACCCTGGGGTGTTTTTAAATAAAATTGCTAATCGTCAGATCATTCAATTGTCGAGCAATTATATCCCGAGAGGACTAGTCCCGTTAGAAAGATTGTTCGATGGGAATGATGTGGCAGTAAAGGGTAGAATTTTAGGTGATGATTCGAACACAGCTGAATGCAACATTGGCACACCAGAGGAGCCCAAGTTTGTCAAGTTGTCAAAAATTTTGACCAGGGAATAGAGGAGTGAATATACTAAGCTGCTGAGAGAGTTTGCTAATGTGTTTGCATGGACCTATGAAGACCTTAAGACATATGACACATCAGTTATTGAACACAAGATTCCACTAAAAGAAGAGGCTAAGCCATTCAAGAAGAAGCTAAGGCAGATAAATCCCATGTTGCTACCTGCCATGGAGAAAGAAGTAAAGAAGCTGCTAGATGCCCAAATCATTGTCCCCTTGAGATATTCCGACTGGGTGGCCAATTTGGTCCCGGTAAGGAAGAAAAGTGGCGAAATCAGACTCTGTGTTGATTTCAGGAACCTAAACAGGAGCTCAAGGAAAGACAATTATCCCCTGCCCAACATGGACCACATACTACAGAGGGTAACTGGTGCATCTAGGATATCCATGATTGATGATTTCTCTGGTTACAATCAGATAGCAGTCATGCCCGAGGACAGAGAAAAAACAGCCTTCACCACTCCTTGGGGCACATTCATGTATGCCAAGATGCCTTTTGGGTTGATGAATGCAGGATCCACATTCCAGCGAGCCATGGACATAGCCTTCATCGGGGAGAAAGATAAGTTTGTGGTGATCTACCTGGATGACATAACGATCTCTCCAAGACTGATAAAGAGCACCACTGCCACTTAAAGAAGGTTTTCCTGAAGTGTCGGAGGTATGGCCTATCTTTAAACCCCAAGAAATCGTTGTTTTCTATGAAGGAGGGAAAGCTATTAGGCCATATAGTATCAGCAGAGGGGGTAAGAATTGATTCTAGCAGGGTGGAAGCAATTCAGACCCTGTCACTTCCCAGATCTAAGAAAGAGGTTCGGGCATTTTTGGGGAAGATTAATTTTCTGAGGAGATTCATCTCAAATTTTGTCGAGCTGGTGAGACACATCACGGCCATGCTCAGGAAGGGAAATGAAGTAAAGTGGACCACTGAACCTAGGGAATCTTTTGTCCAAATAAAGAAGGCGTTGAGTGAGGCACCTGTGCTAATCAGTCTCGATTATTCCAAAGATTTTCTGATATTTTCTTTTGCTTCCTGTGATACAGTAGAGACAGTTTTGTTGCAGAAAAATGATCAAGGGTGAGAGCAGCCTATTGCTTTCTACAGCAGGGCATTAAGAGATGCATAGCTTCGGTACAAAATCATGGAAAAGCAGGCCTATGCATTGGTGAAAGCTCTCAAAGATTTCAGAATCTACGTCTTGCATTCAAATATCACTGCATATGTTCCTTCGGCCTCTGTGAAGGACATTCTTATACAACCTGACATAGATGGGAGGAGAGGTAAATGGATCGCCAAGATCCTAGAGTTTGATCTGGAGATTAAGCCCACCAAGTTAGTAAAGGGGTAGGGTTTGGCCAAGTTGTTGGCTGAATCCAATTGCAAGGCCTTGGGAATTAATTTCATCAATGAGCAAGTTGAGCCGTCCAAAAATCATTTCCAAGGCACCCTATCACTAGCGTCATGCCCCTGGTACAAGGATATCTTGTATTTTCTGCAAGAATTAAATCTCCCTGATGGATTGGGAAAAAGTAAGGCCAGAGCTTTAAAGCTCAAAGCGGTCAGATATTGCCTCATTGACCAAGCCTTGTACTTGAAAGACCCTCTGGGGGTATTACTAAGGTGTCTGGACCCGTAGCAAGCCCAGAAGGTTATGTTTGATTTCCATAGCGGTCTCTGTGGAGGTCATCATTTTTGGAAGACCACAACTCACAAGATCCTCTGGGCTGGGTATTACTAGCCCACCTTATTTCCTGATGTCTGCAGAGAAATCAAAGCTTGCATCAAATGCCAGAAGTTCTCAGGGAAACAACAACTCAAGTCTCTGCCATTAAAGCCTATAGTAGTTTCATCACCCTTTCAACAGTGGGGATTAGACTTCATCGGAGATATTCACCCTCCCTCAAGTGGCCAACACAGATGGATTTTGACTGGGACCGACTATTTCACCAAATGGATAGAAGTTGTCCCTACCAGAAGCACTTCTCACAAAGTGATTATCAGCTTCCTGGAATATATTATAGCCAGATTTGGTTGCCCCAGCAGAATTGTCACTGATAATGCCTCCCCCTTTCGGTCTGAGCCTCTGGTCAAGTTCTGTGAACAGTTTGAGATTTCACTGATTCACTCTACTCCCTATTATCCTCAAGGAAATGGATTGGCAGAGTCCTCCAATAAAAGCCTAATCAAGCTCATCAAGAAGCTACTGGAGGACAATAAAAGGGCCTGGGAATCAAAGCTCAAATTTTCTCTTTGGGCTGATCGGGTGACAACCAAGAAGTCCCTGGGCATCTCACCTTTCCAACTTGTTTACGGAATAGAGGTTGTTTTCCCTACTCATCTCGCCTTATATGTGGCGAATTTCTTCCAGGACTTTGAAGGAGAACCTAACCATGTGGTCAGAAGGATTCATCAGATGGTGGAAGTGCAGCAGATCAGAGAACAGGTCATGGACAGGGCCTATAATCACCAGCAGAAGATCAAATAGGCTTTTGACAAGAAGAGCAAAAAGAAATA
>ML786608.1:206371-220237 GCA_009831015.1 Picea engelmannii | reverse complement strand
CAGGCGTACATCTCTCCGACGGCTAATATCAAAGTGCCCGGATCAACGGTGCTCAGGAGATCCCATCCTTCTCAGCTGCTCCGTTTTAAACCAACGTGATCCCTTCTCCCCGGTCACCATGTGTCCCCCCATCTCCACTCTTTCAGTCCACCTCATCATCCACTCACCCCCTGCCATGTGTCCCGCTCCCTTCCACGTCAGCCTCCCACTAATATTTAATCTCCTGCTCCCTCTGCTCATTGTCTTCCGCCATGTGTCTTCCCCTGTAACCTCCCTTACACCTCATCACTTCTTACCTCACCCTCGCAATATTGATGACATCACTCCCGTTATGCGCCCTATCCTTCGCGCTGGCCAGCATGCCTTTTCATCAGGCCATTCAGCCAATCCATGTGGCAACGCGAAAGGTCTTCCACGTCGCAAAGTGCCGAGTTGGTCGGGCCATCCTCAATCCGAATGAAGCAGTTATTGAAGCAGTTGGTGGTAGTTAGACATCGCCTCCGCCATAATGGGAAAGTCCGACGACGAGTTAAGAGCACGTCGATTCGCCTACAAATATGTCAGAAGTTAGATTGCGTCCACCGCAGGTGCTCGATCAGTCAAAGATTGCAGGCGCAGATTGTCAGAAGCCATGCAGACGCAAAGCTTTTAATGCAACATCTCGATTTTGTTGTTGTTGTTTTTTTGAGTATATGAAGGCATTTTTGCCATTTTTGTATCTATCGATGGTAGAGAACAGCTCCCGACTGTAAAGTTTTAGCATCATTCTAGTTTCCTGGTTGTGCATCTGTATCTGGGATTTCTTGTTTTATGACAAATAGTTTTCTTACTCCGTCTATGTTTTCGTCTCATACCAGGGAGTTTGTGATCGAATGATTCGCATGAATTGTTGTAGTTTTGTTATGATAAAGGATTTGTTGTTACATTACTGTATTCTTTGGTCTCCTGTGTTTGAATGTAAGAGGATCTTGCGTTTGGGCGCTTTCTTCTCCAGTCTGTTAGAAACCTGATGTTTATGACAGACCTTCGCACTCTTCTCATGCAAGTCTTCCCACTGCTCACCCTTTATTACAACTCACTGTTTGAAGTTTATCTAAGACCCCATTTGCCCATGCATGCCTGGTCTAGTTTCAGAGTTGAGACGATATTGTTCCGAGTTTTCTTCCATTTGATCATCCCCTTATAAAAAATCGTGACATTAAATTGATGGGTGTCAGGCTCTGCTCGTGCAAGCAATCTAGGCGTGACTTCTGATGCTAACACTATGAAAACACAGGCTTGACTAGCATAAGTGAAAGGATGATATGAGAGAATAAATCTACCATAGAAAAGATCTTTCCTATACATATTATCGACTTGAAATTGTTGAGGGGGTCTGAGACCCGATGACTAGGAGTCAGAAACGCCATCATCCCATAAGAAATGACTAATACAAGAACAATCTTTAATTCCAATATATCCCATTATCCCACCGTGGAGCCGCAAAAATGAAGTAGGGTATTCATTAGCCAAGGTGGTGAATGAATGCAACATGCTTTGGGGAGGGGGGGTAGTGGTATCCTACTTGTACTTGGTGCGTGTGATCAATGGTCCATTCCTAGTGCCATTTTTCTAAATGATTTATTAGGGGATGGGACATTCATATCTATGTTGATTAATATAAAGTACTCACCCTCCCCCCCCTCCCCCCCACCCGCCTCTTTCTTAGTAACTAGGTTAGCTTTGTGATCTGTTAACCCATTGTTCTCACAAATAATGTGGAACCAGACTAGTGACTCATTTTTTTTTTCGATACATTGAATTCGAACTAGAACAGAATCTAATCGAGCATCCAAATGAGTAGACTTCGAGACCATATTCTTGATGATAAGACTAGAGTCACCCAAAATGATGAGATTGAAAATATTTTGCATTGCAACGAGCTTAATCCCTTGATAGAGACCATATACTTATGCTTTATTATTTGTCATATCCCCTAGGCTCGATTCAAAAATAAAAAAGCTTGTTCCCTCAAGCTAAAGAGAGCCCCTCTAACACGTACCATCTCAAAAAAAAAAAAAATTTAATTTAAAAAACAACATAAATATTACACATTTAATCTATGCTAAATTAATATATATTTTTATAATATTATATAATATATTATAACTATATTAAATTTTAATATATAGTTTAATATTTTATAATATATTAATATGTTTTTCTATATGTTATTAGTTTTTTACATTTATCGTATTAAATTATAAAGTAGTTACACATTTTCTAAATTAAACTAAGTTATTTATACTACACTAAATATAATATATATTTTAAATATTTTATAATATAAATTAAATATTAATATATTTTTATATATAATATATATTTTAAATATTTTATAATATAAATTAAATATTAATATATTTTTATAATACAATGTGATATATTATACATTTGCTACATTTCTCATATTAAATTATAAAAACGGCAGGTTTGATTAAACAAGTCAATCTTATGTTAGAATATTTATCTCCCATGATAAAATATAAAAGCAACTCCTTTCTCTTCATGTAAAAACAAGACAAGACAAGTTACTCGAACCGAACACACGTTTCTTACATCTCTTATACTAAATTATAAAAGCACCTTAATGAATGAATTGAAATATCCAAATAGATCCGTTTGTACCTCATAAATAACATAGAGCTCAGAATTCTAACAATGCCATATTAGAAAAGAGAGAAAACCTAAACCATCCATAACATATTTCATATGTCACGATTGACGTTTAGATTCTACTATGTAGATAGCTAATTAGTCCTTGGAGGGACTATAGTATTCGATTCCGAGTTGACTTCACATTGGTTTTGGGTTTGATTATATATTTTTACTTAATCTAATGTTCAACCTAACAAATTCAAATTTTTATTTTTTATATAATGAAAAAAAGATCATTTTTGGTAATGAAAACAAATTTTTATTTTTATTTTTTATATATTGAAAAAAGTTTATTTTTGATAATTTGATTGAAGAATAAATTTGAGGTCTTATTGCTAGTTTCGTTCTTTTCAATGTTTTAATTTTAGTTTCCTACTAATGTTTTTTTATTGCCAACATATAATGTAATTTTTACATTATGACTAACCCAATTTTTACTTACTTATGCATTAAGACTTATGCTTTGTCAGTGCACCAATTTCAATGCACTGAACCTGCAAAATTACTTCTCTGCACTGCACCGCCTCACCTCACTGCATTTTATCTTCATTGGGATGCTATGTACTCTCTGCATCTTATCTTCATTGTATCGCTATCTACTCTGTGCATCTTATCTTCGCTTCATTTGTGTAGATGCATGAACCGAAAAATCTTTAGGGTCCTCTGCAAATCCTTGAATATGCAATTCAATTCTATCTGGACTTAATATTCTGAACAGTTTCACATAATGGTTATGTACTTGATCTTCTGGAGTATTTGGATATGTCAAGGTAACTTTACATGCATGTCTAGTTGGTTGATGTCCAACCGAACTACCTTTGTTGTGGCTATTGTCCCAAAACATTGCACAAGTTCACATCTACATTGATATAAACACATGTATCCGCGTGTTTCCTCCCAAAACACTGGGAAGTTCACATCTACATTGATATCAACACATGTTTCCACAGGTACTTAATTTGTCTAACGGTATATGTATCAATATTGATAGCTTAAGGAAAATCTTTTTGATACTCCATTGATCTTGTGAGTGATCTTGTGAGTTACAACTCTAGCTAAATCATGCTAAATAGTTAGAAGACAATACAAATTTCTTATTTAAATTGCATCTACTATAGAAACACATCTGCTTAAAAAGATATCTGCAAAATTTCACAATATCATTTCTAAACAGGTATACCTTCCAGAACTACCAAATGTTGAAAATTCCTCTCTCAAGCCCTCATGAGTGGTGTGTTTTGATGGCCCTGCAATTTATTGCATTTAACACCAATGATTCACCATCTTTGCATGAATAAAACATCTAAAAACTCCTCCCTTCATACTCAATAAAGGGATAATTTTAAACAAGCCCCACAATAGAGGCCAAACATCCTTTTACCTATGAACAAATTACTTGCTAACAAATTAAATTGCATAGATTACAATCTAGGGTAAAAATTTCCCTCCGAAAATACAAGAGACAACACAAATAAAACATGCATATTTAGCTAGCTAAACTATTTTTTCCATTCATTGATAAAGATAAATTGTTATATTTGTCCTTGTTGACTCTGCAATGTTTAAAATTTTGTTACCATTTTAAATATATTCAATTTAGATAATTTACTTTAATCACTAGTTTCATATATTAAAAACCATGAAAGTATGTGCACCATCTCATATGCTCTTTTAACTAGAATCTCACATGTCAAAGATAACAAAATAATTTTGTAATAAGCTAATTTATTCTCTCAGGCACAAAAGAATTAAATACAAGCTCCTTGACTAGAGATACTTTATTAAATATGTCTAGTCTCTCGCATAAACCTCCATAGTGAATCTGACATATAAGGCCCATAAATGGCCTCTGAAACATCTCCTAGAATCTTTCGGGAGTTTGGTTCATTTGGTTTAGTAGCCTCCAAGATTGTATTTTCTGGTTCCGTGCATTAGCATAAGTCAGAGCAGGAGAAGTAGCTTTCAGTCAAGAGAAAGATTGTTACCAATATTTCATCTCGAATGATCTTCATTCTTCGGGCATTGGGCTTCATCACGCCTTAGAGACATTGAAGCTCACCGAAGACCTATTCTTCGGTCTGGATTCTACCCTTTCCTTCTTCACACTCCACATCTATTTAAACATTAAAAACATTACTATCCACATCGTGCATACCATTCTCCTATAAGCCTTACTATGTTATATTCCATCTCAAATTATCTATTTTTAGCAATATTGTGGAGTATGAGGTGCTCATACTTGGATTTTACAAAATGTTAGATTTCCATTAGCATCTTGGGAATTTGAAGAGAAAATCCTAGCAGTTTATATGCATAAATAGAGACATATACAGTCTCTTATACATATAAGCAAGCTCTAACTCTTAAAACATTGTGTGAATAACCCATTTTTCTTCGAAATTGTACATGTGATCAAGGCCAAGGCCTATCAAATGCAGTTACACACCAATAACATATTATCTAGTAGCATATCCAGTAGCTTAAATATACCTAGGTCAAAAAAGAAACTAAAGTGGTATGGAATGATTACTTGAACCTGTTGCTTAGATTGAACCAATACCAACAACAAAATAATCACGAGTAGTTTATTCAAAACCACCATCACTATAGGCTAAAAAATGAATAGCTTACCCACCACGAGTAGAAAGCTAAGCCAAGGCAGAGCTACCAATGGCAACAAATAATAAATTTAATAAAGATTTCATTTACCATTCGGATTTCTAGCCAATTTTAACTCCAAAAATGTCATTTAGTTGTTGAATCAATCATTAGTACATCCTATCTTAGTACATCCTATCTTCCAGAAGCTCCTTCAACTGCTCTATATAAAATCCTAGCAAAGCAAGAGAGCACTTTACCAACCTAGCCATTGGTTTACTTGCCACCATGTTTGCAGGTATGTTTGGTCAGAACATTTCCTTAAGCACATATGCATTTTGCAATAGACATTTTTAAGATTAATTGATATCGATTAAATTTCATAAATGAATGTTGAAGATTCTTAGTATAGGGAGGGATATGCAAATGAATGATGAATATGTCTTGTTTAGGGATATGTTACACATGTTTATAGTCCTCTATGCATGTGCAGCCACTTGTCTCTTCTCTTCATTGGCCCTTCTCCATGGCCCTTTTTCTCCTTTAGCTTTTACATGTCAAGAATACTATTTTAATGGCACGTTGATGGGAAGTTAACTGCACTTCTTTTACCTTTTATAGAATCTTTATTATTAGATGTTTTTATTTATATTTCTTTGGTTATACTATCATGTCATTATAAAATAATAATAATGTGAAAATAAAAATTACCATTTTAGTGTGGAACTATATTGTTTTGCAAAATTAAATTTTTCTAAGGTGAATACTATGTTCCCATAATACTTACATAAATAGTTCTACGAGGTTAAAATGTTGGCTATCAGAACTCCTGTAAGAAGACTATGTCGAGAAGTATCAAAACACATCTACAGTATGCTATCTGGAATAGAACAACTGTGAGAGAGCAACTTCACACACCCGATTTAGGGATTTGTTTTTTGAAGAACACCGCCTTTTTTGATGGCACAAGTATCTTTCTCTTCCTAAGCATATTTCTATGATCCATGCAGTTGCTTGAAGAGTAAGAACATTGTTGTTTTGTCTAATTCACTGAACAATAAATACCTTTATTTTGAGATTATGCAGACTGCAATGAGATTGAGTAATTTTTGTGATACTACACTAAGAACCAAGCAATGGTAGAATTTGATCATATTAGATTCCTTATACATGGTTTACAAAAACTGCAGAGATATAATTTAAAGTTTACTCTTAAGACATATATTATATAAGAGAACACATAAATTTGTGGTTAGATCAAGTATGCCATACTGTCTTAAAACATCTACTTTATGGTTGTTGTCTCATACATTATATGATGTATTTTATCAAGTAAAAACAATTTTAGAATTTATTTATTTTTCCTTGCAAACATCTGCTTGTTTCTTCTACCATGTTTAGTCATCATTGTTTGCTAACATTTCTATCTAACTACTTTTCACCATTGCAATCCCTCTTGCACATAGTTCATTTGTCATGTATCAAATCTTTTCTTTCAAGCCATGCATTCCCCTTTGCCAAGAGAAAATATATACAGTAGGAGAATGCTATGTGATTCAATAAGAAGCTAAGTTTTGAGGTTGAGGAGAATGATGTGTGATTCAATAAGAAGCTAAGTTCTAAGGTTGAGATAGTTGTTACAAATATTTCCGGGGCGTTGTCCGACGATATAAATTTACATGGATGACTATTTTTTGTTGTTCAAAATCCACTTCTGAATATAGAAATGGATTCAACATGCTGAAAAAACCCTAGAACACTTGATTATATAGAAATAATCACTCAAATCTACAAATCTAACAATTTCTTACGAAATTTCAAACAACGTCGTAGAACTTTTAACCTACTACTTTTCCTCATAAGTTTTGATCCAGGAGTTAAAATACCTCATTTCCATAAAAGTTGGAAAAGTTTAACTCTTGAGAAATGTAAATTGCTCACAAGGTGATTGTCTGTGTATAACATGCAGAGTGATGAATAAACAAACAAAATAAATCATTTTATTTTCAAACTAAATTCCTATTCATCTTTCTATTTTAATTTCTATTCACCTATTGTTTTTTTCAAAAGTAAATTTTAAATTCTCTATCTCATTTAACGGACATTACCACTGCACTTGCACTTTTCCATGTTTTTATAATATTTGAAGCAGAAAAATCATATCAATTTCATTATTAAAAAAATCAACATGTTTGATCTATTGCATTTAAAATTATATTAACTGTTAATTGAATTTCATTATTAAAAAAATCAACAAATTTGATCAAATTTGATATATTGCATTTAAAATCACCAGTTTTATATTCACTGTTAAGTGTTGTCCTGTTTTTATAATGTTTGAAGCAAGAGATACATTGATTATAGAATACATTCGCTCGCTCAAGGTGTGTAGCAGTAGGTTTATTTTTTGCGTTTTTATTTGTGAATTTAAATTGATTGTAAATTCAATTAATTTGGTGGGGTTAGTTACAAAATCAATTATTAAGGATGTTGTTTTTATATTTGATTGTCTAAATTTATAATCAAATTAAAAATGATTAGTTTTTATGACTGATTCCTTTCTATATAAACAATACTATAAAACTATTCAATTTCAAAAAATTAATAAAAAAAACAATAATTTAATTTATTTAATTAATAATAACAATAATAATAATATTTAACACAAGAAAAAGAATTAGAAGATCATAAAACTATTCAATTTCAAAAAATTATTAAAAAAATAATAATTTAATCTTTTTAATTAAAAATAATAATAATATTTAACATAAGGTTCACTAACACAAGTGCATCGTGAAGGAATCTCCTCCACGTTTCTTTATTTGTGACAAGTGTCTTGATGCATTCAATTGATGCATATGAAATCTAACAGGTCAATTCTTGGAAGCTAAGAATTTTATATCAAGAGCACGTGTCTAAATAATCGTGTCTTAATCGTAGACACATTGTATATAACCAACAACACAAGATCTACCACTGCGCATTTCCCACACCATGTTACAAAGTTCCATGGGTATTTTACCACTGTGGATATATTTGATGGCATGGATATATTTGATGGCATTTTTTCAGAAGTTTTTTTTTTTTTATTTATACATGAAAATAAGTTTTTTATAAAAATAGTTTTTTTTATTATTTAATTATATATATATATATATATATATATATATATATATATATAAAAGAAAAGTGGGCATCTTTTGAGTTCATGGACAAGGTATTGTCAATGGTTTCATTTTGTCAAATGTTTGTGGTTTGATTTTTCAAAAATATGTTCTACCTTGTTTCATGAAGAAGTTGGATTGTTCCCAAAGTCATTAACCACATGAAGAAGTAGGATTGTTCCTAAAGTCATTAACAACATTTTTCTAGTTATGTAACTTTGTTTCTCCACTTTCAAACTTACCCTAAAGCATTTGTTTATAATTGAAATATCTAAATGGTGAGGAGCAAATTCAATAGGATCATGGTGCAAGTAACTCCTTCCCATCAATTATGTTCTTTTGTACATCTATAAATAACACATAATTGTAGCCTCTAGCCATGCCATATTAGAAAACTGAGAAAACATAAACCATCCATAACATATTTCATATGTCATGGTTGTCTTTCAGATTCTTAGGAAGAGCCAATAGGGTGTAAAAGATCAATTTTAAAGGATTTTCTAGTTTTACAAGAGTTTACAGATGTTTATGAGGAAATACCAAGATTGACATAAAAAAGAGACATTGATTTCTCTATTAATTTGATACTTATAGCTTCTCTAGTCTCTAAGACTCCATACAAAATGAGTACACCAAAATTGAAGGCGTTGCAAATGCAATTAGAAAAACTGTTAAATAAGGGGTATATACACCCAAGTGTCTCTCCTTGTGGAGCACTAGTGCTCTTTGTAAAGAAGAAAAATAGGACTTTGAGGCTATGCATTGACTTTAGTCAATTGAACAAGGTCACTATGAGGAATAAATATCCTCTAACTAGAGTTGATGACCTATCTGATCAACTAAGAGAAGCAAAGATCTCCTCAAAGCTAGATTTGGGATCAAGCTACCATCATGTAAGGATAAAGGATGAAGACATCAACAAGACAACTTTCAAAGTCAAGAATGGACACTATAATTTTTTAGTAGTTCCATTTGGCCTAAAAAATGCACTAGCTACCATCATGTGTTTAACAAATGGAGTATTTAGGAATTACTTGGATAAGTTTGTCATTGTTTTCCTAAATGAGATTCTTGTTTAATCAAAGTTAGAGGAGGAGCATGAAGAACAGTTAAGGTTAGTACAACAAGTGCTAATATATCATCAGTTGTATGCTAAGCTAAGGAAGTGTTCCATTTACCAATGGTAGGTTCATTATTTGGGAGACACCATTTCTAAAGAAGGAATAACACTGAGATCTAGAAAATATTGAAGTTATTAAGAGATGGCCTACACCTAAGAACATATCAGAGGTAAGGTCATTCATGGGGCTTGCTAGATACCATAAAATATTCATAGAATAATTCTCCAATAGTTCTCATCCAATTACATCTTTACAAAAGAAAGGTATTAAACTTGAATGGATACCAAAGTATGATGAAAGTTTCCAATTGTTAAATGAATTGCTTACTAGTGCACCTATCCATTCTCAAGATTATTGATCCACATGAAGATTTTGTGGTATGTATAGATTCTTGCAAGGGGGGAATTGGTGGAGCTCTTAGTTAGAATGGACATGCAATTTGTTATGAATCTAGGAAGCTTAAGGAGCTGGAAAGGAATTACACCATATGTGACTTAGAAATTGTTTTCATAGTTCATGCACTAAATATGTGGAGGCATTATTGAATGGGAAAAAAATTGAGTTAAGCATAGACCACATTATTCAAAAATATTTATTTATCCTAACCATGTCATTGATTGAGTTTTTATATGGGTGGATTCATAAAGGGAATTCTCGGTATAGTCAATGTGCATATAGGGCAAGAAATTCATTGTGGACAGGAACAAATCCATAGGGTAGGTAAAGGTCCAATGGACCCGCTACATCCCTAAAGAAGTAATGTGGGAGATAAAGAATACTATGTGAGAGGCATATCTACATCTCTTTAAAAATTTTGATATAATAATTGTTTTTATTGTACATACTGATGATGGAACCAAGGATGGTACAAAATCTAGTAGGGTAGGGGGTGAGGAGGGGAAATGTAATATCCTAATTTTGATCCCTAAAAGAGTAATGTATATATTCATATGATGAATGGCCATAAGTTGGACAATTGTGACTTGTAGTTCTATAGTGAATATTAATAAAAATACATCATAAGCTATACAAGAAGAAGGACAAAATAATGGGGAGCTATGACTCCACAAGAGGGGGAAGATGAGGGGGTTTGGGGGGGCTCAAGTGGGGATTAGTGATTCTTAATCATTGGGATTAGTTGTATGAAGGAGGTACATGGGTTCTCCATAGGGATACATGGCCCTTCATGCCATGAAAATTTATGCAATTCCTCTTTCCTTGGAAGGGGATGCAATTTCCATTTTTTTTGTCAGGGAAAAATTTGGAGAGTTCATCCTAGGTGTAGTGGATATGTGCTCACTTTAGAAATTATACCAAAATGTAGCCATGAATAATGATGGAATTGGAACTGTATGTCATGATAATTGTTTTCCTTGAGGAATTGGAATATAACTAAGAATCCCTGGAATCCCATAAGTGATATTTCATGGCCAGGTTATGTTGGATCTCTAGAGGGAAGTGTGATAGCATGATGGACTATTTAACATAAAAGGGGATCCCATTCCTTAGGTTGTGTGGGATGATGGGGAAAGAGGGATATGGATTGGGATTGTTGTAAAGATAAATTGACTATGTTAAACTTGATAATTAGGTTGTGTGAAGAGAATTATATCCAAACATATTTAATTATCCCTTGTGGATTCATATCCTCATATTGGGGGCGGCCTCCATTGCAGAGAGATTAAATGCAACAAAGAGCCTATGTTGGGTGGAACGCCCTTCCGTAGTCAATTGGTGGATAGTTCCCATAAATATAACCATTCTTGAATTTAACTGTGACTATTGTGCTAAGTTGATGTTGTTTGTGTCATGAATTTTATTATTTTCTTGTTTGTTCAATTTTGTTACATGTTTAAGCCTGCAATCATAATTTAAGGTGCTTTTGTGGCTAAATGGGTAATTATTCTTACATAAGCATGCATTGTTTACCTACGAGATTTAATTAATCAATAGTAGGTCTATGGAAAAAGGTATCATAGTAATCGGTTGAACTGGAATTTGGTGGTTTAAAGAAGTACCCCATATCCTCCATAGAGTATAGAGGGTATTAGGTACGGTACATATGTCACATATGGCTAAGATTTTTCTTATGAATTTATAACCAAATGGTTTCTCCCATGCTCAACCACAACTTGTCATCACATCACGGAGAATTCATGTCATCATGATTGTATTCCATATGCATTTGAATAATAATGAACATGTATAACCCTTTTCCATCATTTGTGCGAGACGTCAATTTGGGATGACTAAAAATGCACTATCAATGTGCTCCAAACCTTCTTCCAGTCAACTTCCTTTGTCACAGTTATGTTCCCTCATCATAGAAAGATTCCTTCATCACATATTTTAAATGAAAGCATATTCATTTCTAAATCTATTATGACCCAAATTCAAATGTTTCATGTTAAAAATATTGTGGTTTTAGATTGTACTTGACTATTTACATGAGCATGGGTATGCATGCCTTGTTTTTTTTCTACTTGTGAAGATGAATTTTTTTACAATGACGACATCACCAATAAGGATATACTAACATAACTGAAGCACATAAATCATAGAATCATGAGAAATCCTTAAGTTATCTGTGAAGAATCAAAGTCAATATGTATAGTTAACCAAATGGATGATTTCACAACACAACAATTTATGGTTATGTTGATTACATGAGTAATCCTTCAATACTTTCATAGGTTCATATACATCATCGATGTGTTAAATTGTATAATACAACAACTACCACATTGTTTCCATGCAAATTCAAACTTAGGAATGCTTAGTGCATGAGGTTTCCAATAGTTATGATGAGATACTAGGCTTATCTAAAGAAATAACATGGGAAAACTTGGAAACAACTTCTCTTTCCTTCCATGAAATCCCCTAATAAATCTTTAAAATGCATGCAACTTCGATGAGTTAAGAGAGTTTAATAAATGAAAGATTATGTTGCACAAGTCTATATAGAGATTGTGAGTCCTTTGTTGAAATCATTTCAATCTAATTCAAAGGTGTCAATACTACTCATTTGTAATCTTCATTGTTTCTTGCATGAAGGAGAGAGTTTCTTCCAATCACTGCCAAAATAAAGAAAAACCTTTAAAGAGGAAAGAGTATTTGTGTGCAGGTTCATAGAGATTGTTAAGCCCTAATATTGGCTCATTACCCCTTAATTGGGGCATATTAGATTAGTAATGCTATTTTATTTATGTTGGATTTATTCCATTCGTTGTAATTATACCTCCTAGTCTCCTAGATATACCAAGGAGACACTTTCATTTGGAATCATCTTGTACTTGAACATTTATGTGGGGTAAAAGGAGGTTTCCCCCTCGAATAGGCTTATTATATGAAATTATCTCTTTTTCAAGGTGTTGAGTACTTATTTTGACATTTTTCTATGCTATATTGATATTTGGTTCTTACCATATGGTATCAGAGCTCAAGGTCTTGGGGTGTCGCTGCTACATCTGAGACACCATGGAATTTTTGCTATAACTTTTTTTCTACAATGATTCAGAAGGAACGTCTTGGAGGGTATTTAGTAGACGGATCAAGGTATGTTGGGTTAAAATTTCAGCTCTTGAGGCCTTATACTTTCAGAGATACAACCTTTTTAAGATAGGGTTCTGGAATCATCTTGAATTGAGTCATTGCAGAATTTTCGCTATAATTGTTTTTATGTTAAGTTTCAGACCCTAAAATCCGGAGGATATTCTCAGAAATTAGTAAGGTATATATGGTAACAATTTCATCTTCTAGGTCATCTTACATTTGTAGATACACCCTATGGAAGATAGGGTATCTGACTATTCCTATTGACTAGTCTCAAGCAGGTGTTATGGGTAAAACAATCATAAATTCCTCCTAGAGTATCCAAATTGAGTGAGATTAGTTTCATTGGATAGTGGAAAGCCCATAGTAGTTGTAGTATGATTTTCAGAATTTATATCAATTATTTTGTGCGGGGCACACTATACAAGTGATATCTCATGGAGAGGCCACAAATGAACAAGTTGTGGGGAAGTTACCGTAAATTTCACTTGGCACATCTAATTTTTATCAGACTTGGGGCATTGAAGAGATAAAATATCAAAGACCTACAAAAAATAAAATCTCATACTCAGAAGGGCCGAAATTTTGGACATACAATAAAAGGAAGATTGTCTAGTAGAACCACCTCAAAATCAAGGTTTAAAGTGATACTTGGCCAACATGCCACCAAAAAAGGGAACTTCTACACCAAATAAGCCTCCAGACAGTCCTACTTGGACTCTTGATGAAGGTGA
>ML786608.1:133995-160587 GCA_009831015.1 Picea engelmannii | reverse complement strand
AGACTTATGCATGTTTTTACAGTTTCCCGTCAAATACAGGTGGACATGGAATAAACATGTCACCTGTGAAGTTCAATCATTTTGTAAATCGTCAATTTGATGGGTATCATTAAAATTAATGCATATTTAATTTTTACATCATTATGTTTATGCCTTAGAAGGTGGATAGGTACTTTCGACAATGATAGTTGTGAACTTTGGAGTATGAGAATTAATTACAGATGGTCATGGAAGACGTCTTGACTTCGGAGCAATAGTCACAACTACTTTCCATTTATGTAATTCTACATGTGGAGAGTTGGACCATGGTTCATTAATCGCTAGTAGGATGGCACCGTATATTCTTATTATGTTGAGCTCAAATTGTATCAACTAATTTTCTATAGGGTCATACAATATATTAAATATATTATGAGTTTGGTCTTTTATGAGTTGATCTCAATTTCCACTACTGTTATTTAATTCTCGGTATACTGTGTATTGATTTTCACATTTCTCGGTTAAGGAGGATGCGGGCCAAGAAATCACCCACAAGAGAATATATGGAGTCCAAAGTACACATAAAGTGCTTTGTCATTGCCATCTTGGGTTTGGTTGCTATAATTATTTCCTAGTTACTGTTTTGGCCTACAAATTTGTCAGTGCCTCATCATCTTATGATGGCTCTCATACCCTCCCTCACGCTCTCCATGTTCTTTGTATGCAATACTATCATACTTGTACTTATTCTCACCACGCACTTGGGGCTGCCAAGGAATTCCAATGGAATCACAACTTATGATGATCAACATCATGTTTTCAATTCAACGAAGCAGGAAACGCATAAGCTTGAGGATCTCTAGTCGACTCAATAGGTGAAATTTGTTTGCAGTACCGAGGACGTCGACTTTGAAGAGAAGTGCCTCATTGTTTTAATTAAATAACACAAACACCATTTATTTATTTGTTTGTTAATAATTTAAAAATGTATATATGTTTTTGTTTTGTTTTATTATAAAACAAAAAAAACAAAGCAAACAAAGAAAAACAATAAAAAAAGTTATAAAAACATTATAAAAATAAAAATATAATAACACTTCAAAACTAAAATAAAATTGCAAATGGAATTTAAAAAAAAAAAAAAACATTTCTGAAAACAATAATAAATACATGTTTTTATGTTTAACATTAATTTGTTTTTCTTAAGTCACTTTGGTGGAAATCAATGACTAAACTAATAAGTGCGGACAATAGGTATAATTGCATTTATTTTCTATTTCAATTTGTTCACATTTATACTTAATCTTTCATTTTACATTTTACAGTACTCTCATGAGTTTGATTGCAGGATTAGTACTAAGATTGATTGCAGGAACAAGATGCTCATTTTTCATGCCACAATGATCTTTAAGAATCACAACATTTTTCAGAAAAAAACATGCTTTGATAAACAGTTTGAAGGAGTTGATCTTCCTTATGCATTTCATGATGATGTTGTTACACATGTATTTTACATGTTGTTACAGATGTGTTACATGATGTTACACATGTATGACATACTGTTACACATGTATTTTACATGTTGTTACTCTTGTATTTGTAACATGTTGTTACTACACCTATTCATAAACCATTTTGCGTCATGATTTGCTTGCCTAAATTACTCCTTGACAGTACATTGATCATCCTTGTGTTGCAGCCATATTCCATTTCCTTAACTTTCATGACTTCACACATGCCTATTCTTTTATGAGTTGCATACATTCCCTTATCTTTTTCAGTTCATTTTTGCCTTCTTTTTTCCATTCCAGTTTGACTTACGAATAAAACCATTCAGTTCCCTTTCCATGATTACATTGCCTTGCCATAAACACTGTTGCTACTGAGATATTTCATATAGTCCTACCAAATATTTTTATACAAACTCACGTTGACTGATGTGGGATTCCTTAAGGCCCACCTTTCAACAAGTCTTGCCCCATCGACCTCAACACCTTATCTGGGATATAGAATAGAGTTCCTTTTGAGTACCTAGAGGCTTGCATGCCTTAATGGAAAGTTCTCTCACTAGCAATCATGGAAATACATCAATGTCCCTTGATCGTTAGATCTTGAAAGTGGCTCGACATCAACACATCTATTCTCACTTCGCAATATGTACTCGGGTACCTTGACACTCATTGACATCACTGGTGAGTTTGTCTCGCATTGGTTAATGACATTCATCAATTGACGGTAATCCAATAATTTCTCTTCATGCTCGACACTGACACATTCATTCACATGATTATAATTGTACCATCAGTTTGTAGCGGGTGAAGACTATACACTTTTTCAAGATCCCCTCAGCAGTTGCAGTAGTTTGATTTCAGATCTATGAGAGTACCAGAGTTCCATATTCTCTGCCTTCCACATTTCTCATGATTCAATAGTAGCAGTTCAGATTCCTTCACTCCCCATGATCCAGTTACAGTAGCAGTAACATTAGCAGTTCCATTTTCATGATCCTGTAGTAGTGACATCTTTCATGCTCCATCACCAGCCATATTCCTATTGCATTGTTCATCATCATTATTGGGTAAGTGAATGTATGCTCTTTTCTAATCTTTAATCATGTAATTCCTTATTTGCTAGTAATGAATAACTTTGGAAAATTCCCTCACCATGATCTATTTCCTTTTTCACTTTCATAACCTATGCCAAGTTGCATAAGGATATGAAACCACTTCAGTTGGGGGGGGGGTGACCTATATTCACTACATATTCATTACCATTATTCCATTTTTACCATCTCATCATTCCATTTATGATTCACTAGCATTTCTTTTCCAAGGACACTTTGTTGCATTTCGATTGATATACATATTGGCATGATTCATAAAGATAAAGAAAAGGATTTGTTATACACATTGATGCTTTCTTATGCACATTGAGAGCTTATTATTATTTCCAGTGAGTATATGACTAAATTATTGCAGCAAGAAAACAAATAAGTGAAATGAATGTTGTTAACACAAGAGCCAACATTCTTTGTATTCATGGTTGTCACACAAGAACTAGCCATAAGAAAATTTCATCTTTTATATTCATGGTTGTCACACAAGAACCAACCATAAGAAAATTTCACATGCTGTTACACATATTTCACATGTTGTTACACATGTATTACATGTTGTTACACATGTATTTTACATGATGCTACTCCTATATTTCAAATCCTGGAAATATTCCTTATTAAAAAGACATCATCAATCAAAGACAAAGTCTGAATTCCAAATGTTTTTTAGAAAATCCATGCATGGTTGCATGAGGACATGCAACAAGTTCAGTTGGGGGGGATGTTAGGACTCAGAAATGTCACATTTATGTCCTCTTTTCCCTTTGCCATTCCTTACATTTCATAGTCCTAATAAACCCTTTATCATACCATTTCCATAATTATATTTGGGTTTCACCTTATTATTTTCCACTTTATTCATTTTAGTATTATAAGTGAATTTGTGATTAAATATTAGAAATTAACATGTTTTCATTATATATCAAGGTTGGGTGAGTTTGATGATGTGTGCAGGCATATTTGAAGATTTCAACAAAGTCAAAATTCACCACCTATCCTCAAATTCGAATTACATCTTCAAACTTTGAAAATTTGAAAGAGATTTGAAGATAATCATTTAAGCTAACTTCAAGGAGAAGATCATGGAGATATAGATAGGATATCTTATCCAAGATATTTGTGGAGGATTTGAAGGAATAAGTTGAGAGAATAGTGGATCTGTAATTATTACACTCTTATCTTATCTTCAAGACTTTCATGTATATAAGAGAGTGCTCTCTCTTCATGAAGAGGATGTAATTCATAATTTAGTCTTGTAATTAGGAGAAGGGGATTCTTAGCTTTGATTTGTATTCTTTCATTTGTCATGCTTTCATGATTTGTCATTTGATTCTTGTAATGTAATTTCAGATAACATTATTGTGTGAGCTCACATATGTATTTTGTCATTCAACTCTTCACATGTTGTATTGCTTTCCTAGATTAATTTCATGCTTTCCTAGTTAGTCTTTCAATGCTTTCCTAGATTAATTTCATTTCAAAAATTTATATTAGATTACTTCTACTTCAGTCCTGCATATATAGTGTGTTTTCTTCGTAAGCCTACGAACCTCAGATTGACAAATTAAATAGTTGGGAAAGTACTACAATGGAATTAAACAACAATATTTCCACCTAACATGCTCCAAAGCATCCATTGGTGTATTTTTCTGCTTGTTGAGTTGTCCAAGATCCATATTTCTTGTTGATATGTCATCCTTGATATCCTTGTCCAATGGCTTGATTTATCTTACTTCGCTCCATCTTTTCTTCTCTTTTGGTCACTTCGACCCAATCTCAATCAACTTGTTTTTCGCGCAGTTCGCATTTTGTGCTTCTTCCTTAATATTTTCTTTATTCCATAACCAAGGGCCAACATGCCCCCAAAACTAACATGTGACTCATCCCGAGGCACTTCAAATCCGACCCTTTCATTGTTCTTCATCTTGAAACTACGCAGAGCAGCCTGTGCTTTCTTCTCTGTCCCTCCTTTCCTTGTGTAGACTGTCTTTTATGTGTCTGGTACCTAATTTCAACTGCACCTCATACCTATAACCTTATTCTCATGCTTTTACTGAGAGTTGTGAGGCAACTAGTTGTCATAGTACAATTTCAACCGGATCCCATTTACCAAACCTTCCTTCCATTCTCCCTTCAAAGTCTTCAACTGCACAACTCCTCCTTATGTAACATAGGCAACCTCATATGGCCCAAGACAATGTGTTCTGAACTTCCCTGGATGCTTCATGAACTTGTTGTCATATAACAATACCAGATCTCCTTTCTTAAAGGCTTTCTTCTTGATGTGCCTATCACGGTAGGCCTTTTCGCGTTCCTTATGTACCTGCTGGTGGAATCTCGTAATAAATTTGTCTTCCTCCAATTCGACCAACTACACGAGCCTCTGTTGAACAGTGCCAGTGTCATCCATGTATCTAAATGTTGCAACTCTGAGACCAGGAACCAAATATTCCATAGGGACAACTACTTCTAGGCCATAAACCAACTTAAAGAGAGTCTGCATTGTCAAATTTTTGCAAGTAGTTCTATATGCCCATATCACTTCTGGTACTCTCAAGTCCCAATCATCCCTATTCACACTGCAAATCTTCGTCAGCATTGTCTCCCGGATCTTGTTGAAAGCTTCAACTGTCCCATTCTGATTGCAGACCCCCATCCCTTAGGCCGAAGTCTACTCTCAGGATCGTTCAATCACTCCTCCACATTGAATGTAGCTCTTTTGATTCCCTATTGGAATCTCAATTTCCCGATCCATAAGTCCTTATTTTTACCTCACGATCTTCTGTACGAGACCATGAAATTCTAGTTTTGGGACTCACAGAGTTCTGATGTTGAGAACCTTTGTCCCCTTGATCTTCCGAACACCAAAATGCCGATATGCCGAAAAGGCTTCAATCAACAATTATCCCCTGGGCTATGTCTTGGTCCTTGCGACTCTACTCCATATGACTGCAGTCCTATTCCGTTATGGACTTATTGATTCGAGAGCCCGACCTCTTGTCAACGGAACTCCCAAATTTCCGATTTTCGATTTGCCGAAATGGCCTTTGTTGCATTAGCCCCTCCTGGCTATGCCCTGATCCATGTGACCACTCCTCATAAGACCTCCATCCTATTTCGGGGTTTCTCGGTGTGTAAATCCTGGTCCCTTGTCCTTTTGAATCCCGAAATGCCCATACCCAGAATACCAAAATGCTATTCTCCCCGGGTCTTTTCCTTTCGCGATTTCGGAATTCCAAATGACAAAATGTGTAGATGCCTTGCTCTCAGTATCTCTAGAATTTCGATATCCGAAATCCTGACATGCCCTTTTCTCCGGTCTTTCACCCTTCGTGCTTTCGGAGTTTCAAACACTGAAAGACCTCTGAGTCCTTACCCTTGAAACTCTCGGAGTCCTGAACCCTAATACGCCAACTTGACGCTTGCTGGAAATCCTTTCGGGATTTCACATCTCGGGTTCTCCAGATGCAAGACTCCTTCTTACCTCTGCTCCTTCTTCTTCCGATATTCGAATCCCTGAAGTACTCTTCCGTTCGGGACTTTCCCCGAAATCCTGGATTGCTGCCACGTGTTCCCCCTCAGATGGACGGTCCTCATCGTTTCGCGATTTCATGACTTATGACCCCCTGTGACATAATATCCTCTGCAACTCAAATCCTCGGTAACCGAAATCTCGATGGACTCTCGATCTCTGTCACGTGTCCTCCACGGATTGATGGTCCAGATCGTTTCGGGACTTTTCCAGGTGAAAATTCGAAAAAAAAAATCCTTCTTTTGTGTTTCTCAGTGTCTGATTCCCCGAAGTGGGTGATATCACGACACGTGTCGTCCCTCATATGTACGGCTACGATCTTTTCTCTATTTCGAGACTTTCACTGTGGAGTGTCCTGACCTTCATCAACAACAGCTCCGAAATCCCGAAGTCCGAAATCCCGATGTGCTCACTCTTTCAGGACTTTCGTGTCTGCTACTCTATGAGTGAGGGTTTAAACCTCATGTAGTTCTCGACATATATGATGACTGTCAGCTATTCTGAGCGAGATCCAATGGCTCAGAATCTCTTCTGTCTTGCATTCTCCTTCACTGCTCCCTGGACGTGGAAACTTCAACGGTCCAGATCTCTTCGGCTGATCCGATGGCAGTTGTGCTCCTCTTGAGCTTACACACTTTCTTCCTGACCTGGAATAATTCTCCAAGTGAAAAAGGCCTCAACCTTTTCTCCTCTCCTCTACGAAATCTTTACCTTGAGTCTCGCCTGCGTACATGAAAATGCTCTCCCTCCTAAGCTTTCCTATTACTCAGAGTCATAAGGAACTCGGTCCTTTTACCATTTCTCATTTAGATGGAGAATTTGATGCCCTCCTAGCACTCCTTAGCTCAAGCAACCTCTTGTTGAGTCTACAGGGTGTTAAAAAACCCTGTGAAGATCCTTCTCCTTGGACTCTTCTTCAAATCCAGAACTCAAAGAGTTCATCCTGTGCTCTCTGAAACCTACTCAATTCCTTCCTGGCAGAGTGTCTAGAATCCTTAGTGATTCTGACTTCTATTGAACTCACAGTAGAGTTCTTCCTCAACACTCTGTGCCTGTGCTCAATGACCTCCTGACAGAGCCTTACAGAACTCCTCAGAGATTCTATATCCTTACTATGCCTTCCTCTACATAGTCTTGCCTCCAAGGTTTTCAACAACCTTGAGGTCTTCCTCTGAGCTAATGATTTCAGCTACTGTGCCCTCCTGGCACGCCTTTGTGTGAACCCATAGAATTAAAAAATGCACTCTTTTTGCACGGCTATCAAAACCTGCAGTGTTCTGTCACACCCTCCTGGTGTGAAGCCTCAAAGACCTCTAACCCTGAAATCAAAAACCCCTACAAATGCATTCCTAATATACATCTACAACATACAAAGAACACACATAAACATTCATTCAACACAGAAATAATTGCAAGAAAAACTTCTTTTGTTTGTATTAATAAAAATGCCTCTTTACAAAGGTGTTCTGAGCAAGAACTTCAACAGAGTCTCGGCTCCTTCTCAAATCTCTCTGCATACTACTTCTATGCCTTCTCTGCTACTTTGCTACCAACTACTTTCTACAAAAGAGATTCAAAAATCTTTTACATGAGGGGGCTCTAGAGATCTTCCCTCCTATATACCTACCCTATTCAATTACATTGAATGGGTTGTCTAGTCCATAATCGGATCTCGATTTCATCCTTACAAACATTCAAGGCTTCCTACAACTATGCCTGTGCAAAGCGCAGCTTTACGGCTCAATAGCCTTATAGTCATTTAATTACATTCAAATTCAAATTTGAAATGAGGGTTGCACCTCTCTTCATTGAATGTGTGCGCTAACGTGGGCTAGCTGGTTGGCTGATTGACGTGGAGAGATTCTCTTGCATCATACTCCTTAGCTGCAAAATTCATGAGCTCATGCTCATGAACTTCCCATCTTAGCTGTTGAAATCCTCCTGGATCCCAAACAAATTTATGGAGTTGTTCATCTGCTCCATCCCTCTGTTGTTGATGCTTCTGCTGCACTGCTTCTACTGCTACTTTTCTGCCCAGCTTCTCCTTGTTGGCAGTCTCTGTTGACTCTACCATCAGCCTCCTAATATTCTCGATCACTTCGTTCAGCTGCTCCAGTGGTTGGCTCTGTTCATGCAGTCTCCTTTGCTACAAAATTTAGTTGCATATGGATAGATCACAATGATCTCCCATGCCATCCTCTTCATCTATTCCCAACCTCATATTTTGGATGTGCATACCCTGCACTATCACCCTTCTCTCCAGGGCTTCAATCTGTTCACACANCCTTTGCTACAAAATTTAGTTGCATATGGATAGATCACAATGATCTCCCATGCCATCCTCTTCATCTATTCCCAACCTCATATTTTGGATGTGCATACCCTGCACTATCACCCTTCTCTCCAGGGCTTCAATCTGTTCACACAGATCAACAAATCTCATGTTGTCTGCTTCTTCTTCTTTTGCTTCTGCAAGCTCCAATGCTGCAGTCTTTTTAGCTTCTTTGCTGAAAGTATTGAGACACTCCTCAGAATGATCATCTTCTTCTTATTCTTGGGTAGCTTCTAACACCTACTCCAATTCTTCTTTGATAGTCGCAGCTGGCTGTCTTTCTACTGTTGTCGCTCTTCCATCAACAACACAAATCCTTGCCTCAACTGGGCTATGTGGCAGGAATATCTGAATATCTCCAATCATTAGAAGATTCCCCTGATCTTCCTTCTCTGTCAGTTGCATCTGCTGATCCAAATCCATCTCTGAGCTCATATTCTCTGTCATCTCCTCGGGCTGATCTAAACTCACCTCTCAGTTCATGAGACTCTCAAACAATCCCATTTCTGTTCCCATGCCCACCTGGAAAATTGGGATTTTCCTGCTACCCTCCTGACAGTCCATGAGATCCCGCAGTGACCTCACCTCATTTCTCTCCTGGAAACGTGAAATTCCCTGGCTGTCCTCCTGATAGTCCGTGAGATCCCGCAGAAATATCAACTCCTTGCCCTCCTGGAAATTGTGAATTTATTGGCTGTCTTCTTGACAGTCCTTGAGATCTTCAGCTAATCCCAATTCATCCTCAACATCACTGAGATTTCTCCCAGTCTTTGGTTCACATACCTGAACCATATCCTCTGGTCCATTGAGGTTTTCAGCATGCCTCAACCATATTTTCAACATCCTCTACTGTATTTTATCCATCAACTCCTTGAATAGCCATTTTACATTTTTCCTCATGGGCCATTCATATACCCATCTCGACTTGGTATTCTGCTGCATCCCAAATTCAATTTCATCCATCCTTGCCCTGATCTCGACAAGCTCCTTATCCCATGCAACATTCTCCTGTTGCTAGCGGTTCTTCTTCCCACCACATGCATGACCTTCAGTAGTCATTATGCCCTCTGTCTGCCCTCCTGGAAAACTTGTTGTTGTCACTCTGCAACTGTGAGTGCTTCAACTTCTCCTACAGTCCTCCTGACTGTCTTCTTGATTGTTGTCTACTTACAGACCATCATTACAAATCTTCCAATACTCTATCTTCCTTTTCCTTCTCTCTTCCTACAATGTACAAATAGAGTCAGAGCTATGATACCACTTGATTGTAGATCCCCAGCCCTCGGGCCGAAGTCCGCTCTCAGGATCATTCAATCACTCCTGCGTGCTGAATTTATCTCTTTTGATTCCCTACTGGAATCTCAATTTCCAGATCCACAGGTCCTTCTTCTTACCTCACGGTCTTCTATACACGACCATGAAATTTGGGTTTCGGGACTCACAAAGTTCTGATGTCCAGAACCTCTGTCCCCTTGATCTCCCGAACACCGAAATGTCGATATGCCGAAAGGGATTCAATGAACAATTATCCCCTAGGCTATGTCTTGGTCCCTGCGACTCTACTCCATATGACCATAGTCCTATTCCCTTCAATACTTATCGATGCGAGAGACCGACCTCTTGTCAATGAAACTCCTGAATTCCTGATTTTCGATTTTCCAAAATGGCCTTTATCGCATTAGCCCCTCATGGCTATGCCTTGATCCATGTGACCACTCCTCATAAGACCTCCATCCTATTTCAGGGTTTCCCGGTGTGTAACTCCTAGTCCCTTGTCCTTTTGACTCCCGAAATGCTGATACCTAGAATGCCAAAATGCTATTCTCCCCAGGTCTTTTCCTTTCGTGATTTCAGAAATCCAAATGCCAAAATGCATAGATGCCTTGTCCTTAGGATATCTGGAATGTCGATATCCGAAATATCGACATGCCCTTTTCTTCGGTCTTTAACCCTTCACACTTTTGGAGTTTCAAACACTGAAAGACCTTTGAGTCCTTACCCTCGAAACTCTTGGAGTCCCAAACCCCGATACACCAACTTATGCCTGCTCGAAATCCTTTCAGGATTTCGCATCTTGGGTTCTCCAGATGCAAGACTCCTTCTTACCTCTACTCCTTCTTCTTCCGGTATCTAAATCGCCGAAGTACTCTTCCTTTCAGGACTTTCCCCAAAATCCTGGATTGCTGCTACGTGTCCTCCCTTAGATGGACGGTCCTTGTCGTTTCATGATTTCATGACTTATGACCCCCTGTGACATAATCTCCTCTGCAACTCGAATCCTCAGTGGACTCTCGATATCCACCACGTCTCCTCCATGGATGGATGATCCATATCATTTTGGGACTTTTCCATGTGAAAAGTTGAAAAAAAAGATCCTTCTTATGTGTTTCCCGGTGTCTGATTACCTGAAGTGGGTGATCTCGCAAAACGTGTCCTCCCTTAGATGGATGGCTGCGATCTTTTCTCTATTTCGTGACTTTCACCGTGGAGTGTCCTAACCTTTGTCAACAAGACCTCTGAAATCCTGAAGTATGAAATCCCGATGTCCTCACTCTTTCAGGACTTTCGTGTCTGCTACTCTGTGAGTGAGGTTTTAAACCTCATGTAGTTCTCGACAAATCTGACGGTTGTCGACTATTCTGAGCGAGATCTAATGGATTAGAATCTATTCTATCCTACATGCTCCTCCACTGCTCCCTGGATGTGGAAACTTCAACGGTCCAAATCTCTTTGGCTGATCCGACGACAGTTGTGCTCCTCCTGAGCTTATGCACTTTCTTCCTGGCCTAGAAGAATTCTCCAAGTGCAAAAGGCCTCAATCTTTGCTCCGCTCCTTTGTGAACTCTTTACCTTGAGTCTCTCTTGCATACATGAAAATTCTCTCCCTCCTAAGATTTCCTATTACTCAGAGTCATAAGGAAATCGATCCTTTTACCCTTTCTCCTTCAGATGGAGAATCTGATGCCCTCCTGGCACTCCTTAGCTCAAGAAACCTCTTGCTGAGTCTGTAGGGTGTTCAAAAACCCTGTGAAGATCCTTCTCCTTGGACTCTTCTTCAAATCTAGAACTCAAAGAGTTCTTCCGGTTCTCTCTGGCACCTACTCAATGCCCTCCTGGCAGAGTGTCTAGAATCCTCAGTGATTTTGAATTTTGTTGAACTCACAGTAGAGTTCTTCCTCAACACTCTGTGCCTGTGCTCAATGCCCTCCTAGCAGAGCCTTATAGAACTCCTCAGAGATTCTGTATCCTTACTATGTCTTCCTCTACACAGTCTTGCCTCCAAGGTGTTCAACAACCTTGAGGTCTTCCTCTGAGCTAATGATTTCAACTACTATGCCCTCCTGGCATGCCTTTGTCTGAACCTGCAGAATTCAGAAATGCACTCTCTGTGCATGGCTATCAGAACCTGCAACATTCTATCACACCCTCTTGGTGTGAAGCCTCAAAGACCTCTAACCCTGAAATCAAACAACCCCTTCAAATGCATTCCTAACATACACCTACAACATACAAAGAACACACATAGACATTCATTCAACACAGAAATACTTGCAGGAAAAACTTCTTCTATTTGTATTAATAAAAATGCCTCTTTACAAAGGTGTTCTGAGCATGAACTTCAACAGAGTCTCGGCTCCTTCTCAGATCTCTCTGGATACTACTTCTATGCCTTCTCTACTACTTTTCTACCAACTACTTTATACAAAAGAGATTCAAAAATATTTTACATGAGGGGGCTCTTCGAGCTCTTCCCTCCAATCTACCTACCCTATTCAATTACATTGAATGGGCTGTCTAATCCAAAATTGGATCTAGATTTAAGCCTTACAAAAATTTAAGGCTCCCTACAGCTATGCCTATGCAAAGCATGGCTTTACGGCTCAACAGCCTTACATTCATTTAATTACATTCAAATTCAAATTTGAAATGAGGGTTGCGCCTCTCTTCATTGAATGTGTGCGCTGACGTGGGCTGGTTGGCTAGATGATTGACGTGGAGAGATGCTCCTGCATCACATTCACTTGTGGATGGTATGGAGTACTCTTCGGATGGTTGACTTCAAATTCCTAAATGAAAGCTGCAATAGTCTTATTAATAAAGTGGGTACCTTGATCACTCATCAAGGTCTTTGGGCATCCAAACCTAGTTATGATATCATCAAATATGAATCACACAGTTGTGGTTTCACTACAGTCCTTATCTACTCTTGCTTCTGCCCATCTGGTCAAATACTCTGTCACAGTGATGATGTATCTAGTTCTTGTGCACTTTCCTGGTGGGTTGATAGGTCCCACAAAATCAATTACCCATTTCTCAAATGCCTGTAAGGTCAGCTGTGGTGCTAAAGGCATCTCATATCTTTTGGACAGTTTCCCAACTCTATGGAATGCATCGCAGCCTTTATAGTATTCTTTAGCAACTTTATGTAAAGTAGGCCACCAGAGGCCATCTCTAAGAACCTTTTGCATTGTTTCTTTACCTACATAGTGTCTTCCTTTGATGCCTTCATGTGCTTCGACCAAAATTAGTGGTATTTCTGCCTCCATAACACATCTCCTCAAAATCTCATCAGGTCCCATCTTATACAACTATCTAGCTATAAGTGAAAAATACGCAACAAAAACTACCAATTGCTTCTTTTGAATGACTGTATATTCACTAGGGGCCATTCCTGTAGACAAGAACTGAACTATCTCTGCGAAGTGATCATAAACCTTTCTGACATCGAGTAACTGTGCATCTGGTAGTGTATCCTCCAAACTAGTAGGTTCCTCTCCATGCTCCAACCTATACAAGTGGTTGAGTCCCTTGTTCATTCTTCCTGGCTTGACCACAATCTCAAAATCATATTCCTGGAATAATAGTATCCATCTACATATTCTTCCCCCCAACACTAGCTTGTCGACTAGATATTTTAGTGCAGATTGATCAATGAACATCTTAAAGTGTCCTCCCAACAAGTAGTGTCGAAACTTCTGCAGTGTGTACACCATGGCTAAACCTTCTCTCTCAGTGGTAGTGTAGTTTATCTCAGTTGTAGATAGCTTCCTTCTAGAAAAGGATAATGGATGGTCAATGTATCCTTCTCCTTGTTGTGCTAACACTGCTTCTAGTGCAATAGATGAAGCATCAACATGCACATGAAATTCCTTGCTCCAATCTAGGAAAACCAGAATAGGTGTAGTAACCATTTTCTGTTTCAGTGTGTTGAAGCTCTATTGGCATTCTTCCATCCATTGAAAATGACAATCTTTCTTCAAAATATTCTCCATGGGTGTTGTAATCTGTGGATAGCCCTTAATGAACTTCTTGTAGTATCTAGTATGTCCCAGCACAGTGCACAACAATCTAACCAAAGCAGGGGGAGGTAGATCAACAACAATGACAATCTTTGATGGATCTACCAGCAACCCTTGCTTACACACAATATGTCCTACCAGCACTCCAAAGGGTGAAAACAAAATGCACTTCTTCAGGTTCAGGGAAATCTGACATTGCGTGCACTTATCCAACATTAGTCTTAAACATTCAATATGATTTTGCAATAAGCTAAAGACAGTCCAATCATCAAAATTTGCTTCCAAAAATTTATGTAAGAACTCCTTGAATGCTTCGACCACCAGCCTGGAAACGATGGTTGGTGTATTCTTCAATCCAAAAGGCATCACTGTGTACTAGTAGGAACCCCATTCTATTGCAAATGTGGTCTTATGGCAATCATCCTTAGCAATCCTGATCTGGCGATAACTTGAAAATTCATCTCTAAAGGAATATGCCTCATGTCCTCCCACATTATTTAACCCTTTGTCAATGAAAGGTGTAGGGAATGGTTCATGCAAACATGCATCATTCAACTTCCTAAGATCTACATAGATTCTGATCTCTCCTATTTTCTTATCTTGAACCAGCATAGGGCTAATCCATTCTGACTCTTCAACAGGTTCTATGATTCCTTCTTCCAACATTATGTCTAATTCAATCTTGACTTACTCCTTATATTTGGGGTTCAATCTTTAGGGTCTCTGCTTGACTGGCCTTGCATCTGGTTTTAAGGGGATCTTCATCTCTCCCATGGGCCCTTTAATTCCCTTCATGTCAGTGAAATTGGTTGGAAACAAGTCCTGATATTCAAGTAGTAGTTCTGTGATCTTGTCAATGGTGGCATCATCCCAGTAATCTCCAACATTAGCAAGATTAGGTGCTTTCTATGTTCCAATGTTAACTTTCTTGAACTTGTTCGACTGTCCAATGAAAGGTAGTTTGAATCCTGGTCCTTCTATGTCTCTCTGTCCTTCTATTTATGTGATGTTCACATTCCTTGGATCATCATCTTCATCAACATTGATATTGTACAACCTTTCAATTTCTGAAGAGGTGCAGTTCATTCATCCTCTTCTTGCTCCAAAGGGTGTCTATGTGCCTCCTCAAAGACTTTCAGTTTTACAGCCTGTAATGCTTGATCTACTGTAGGGTACTTACTCTCAAATAAAAAGGTATCTACAAAGTTCTGAGTCATACCGTACCAATATGAAGTGGTGAGGTGTAGTTCTTCTTGAAGATACCAATTGATAGGAGTTGTTTCTAGAGTATTGATGAACTTGTGCACCCACTGTTCTTGATGAATGTTTCTCCAGGCCTCCTCACAACTTCGCACATGGTCCTTTGGATAGCTCTGACCTGTGTACCGAACTTCACATCCTTCGACTTGTTCTGAAAATCATGTTGTCATCAAAGTGCGACATTCCACCCACTCCGCAATGTTCTTCTTATGTGTTCCCCACCATCTCGCTGGCATTGCTTTCAAAGATTCATCTGGTGCCAACAATCTCTGTTGTACTAGTAAAACTTCTTCAAATTCCAAAAAGAAAGTTTATAAAAGGTTTAGACCATCAAATGTAGGCAAGCTACTTACTTCTGTGCCAATCCAGCGAACTTGCCTGGTTAATCTAGCACACCTTCGCACATAAACTTCATACATTTTTTTCTACCAATTCTCTAGTGCTTCTTCTGAGTCTGATGAACATGTGTTGTCACTTCACCAGCTTAAATTCCCATCTGATGTAGGGTTAATTTATTCTTTATGTCTTGTTGTCAATTTATATATATTCTCTAGCTCATATGCGTTGTCTTCTTCTCTTATAGGTTCTGTGTATCTTCAACCTTCATCAAGATCCAGAGGTGCAATGACCCTAAGGCCATCTCCTTCAAATGTCATTCTTCTTTTCTTTAAGTCAACAACAATGGAATTGTTGAAATCCCAATCAATTCCTAAGAATGCAGGATAAGGACAACTAACATCAACTATCTCAATCACCTCAAAGTCCACAAATGTCCTTACCCCATCGATGTCCACAGGGACATGCTCCAGTATTCCAAAGGGGCTTACTTCCTATTGATTAGCCATCCTAAGTCTAATAGGGGATTAAATTAACTTAGGTTTTCCCATCAGTTCCCAGGTCTTCTTCGTAATAACATTGACTTTTGATCCCAAGTCGAGGACCACATAATCTATTTCATAATCCCAATCTGAGCATTAAGGTGTAGTTCCTTAATTTTCCTTCTCTTTTTGGATACTTGATGTATTTCTATATTCAACAGAGGGTCTACCTTCCTTGGTTCATACTATCAGATCAAGTGTTGTAGTTTTTGTATGGCTCCTTCATCCTTAATAAAATCAATGAACATATATAAGAAGCTAACAAGCTTGCTTACCTCTTTTCCTTCTCCGAGTGAAGCAGACTGATTGAAGGCCAGGGGAATTCCACATTCTCTCACTTTTGGCTGTGCCTTTGATGAAGAATATTGATCTCTTCCAAACTCTCTTCTTGCCTCTTCAAATATTTTCTTTTCTTTCCTGTAAAAATGCTTCCTCTAGTGATAAAAACGAATCTAGGATCCTCTCCGTGAGGTTTTGATGAGATTAATTATACTTGTGGGTTTCCTCCTCATCTCTCTTGAAGTTTGGATAACAACGCAGGACAATATTCAATAAAATGTCTAAATGAGTTGCAGTAGCTGCAAGTGGTACAAGGATTCTGACAGTCCCTTTCCAAGTGTCTCGACTATGTGTAGTTATAACAAATGATCTGACCTCAACCTCAACCCATGCCTCCACCTCTTCCTCTTCCTCGAAATCCGCCATGATGGTTGAAGTTTCCTATTCCTGGGGAATTATACTGCGTAGTGTTTCCTTCTTGTTGTACTTCACTTTGAGTTTTGTATATATCCCTTGAAATTTCGTGCATGAGGTCATAAGCTCTGCAATCCCTATCATCATGCCCCATTGACTTACAAAATGTGCAATACATATTTGTGGGTGTTTGGACATATTTTTTCAAATAGTAACATTCACCAGGGCTATGTCGATTTCTACATACCTCGCACCAAGGTAGAGTAACCTGCTTCAAAGGGCTTGGGGATCCAAAATCCAGGTACTCATGAAATAGGGGACAATGCTCCTTGTCATGACCCTCTGATTTGCATCTAATACACCAGATATATTCTCTTTTATCTTTTCCATTTTCCTTCTTCGTATCTTCAACCTGCAATGATAAGCTAGTTAGTTGACTCAAAATTTGACTCATACCTAAGATGGATTCTCCCATCGGGGTTGATTCTAACTTCATGGCGATCACCAATGCCTCAGCCTGCAAAGTGATCTTTTCTTTCATAAGAGGAAATATGATGTGTGGGAAGAGGGAAGCAATGAACCACTCCTTGTTCTGTTCGTCTAGAATATGAAAACTCAATCGGCCTGTCAGGGTCTTAAACCTCTGATCAAACTCCCAAATAGGTTCAACTACTCTCTGCTTGATTTCTTTCAGTTTTGTAATGCATTGTGACTCTGACTTGGGTTTCTTGAATTCTGCACTCAATGCATTCTTGATATCATTCAATGTTTTAGGTTGTGTCACTCCTTTAACAAACTTCATGTACGAGCTCAGGGCACGGTCTCTCAAGGTGGTGTTGAACTGGGTTCTCTTAACAACTTCATCATTGACATTCTTAATACTCCATACAACTTCACATAGAAACCAATGTTGGATGGATTCTCATATCCATCTACTCTAAAGATAGGTAACCTCATCTTGTTTGCCATAGATCTTCCTAGACTTCTTGAATGAACAGGTACTGAACTGCTTGTACCAGTTCTTTGAGTGCTCTAATAACTTAGGTTACTTTGGTTACTTAATGCTACTAAAACAACAGGAGGAGTGATAGTAATTACTTCGACGATAGACATAGTTCCTAAAAACTCTGATCCTTCTCGACGAGGTTCTTAATCCATCCCTTCCTCTACCCTAGTGGACTTTGAATGTTCCTCGTTCCCCAACTCTTCTTCTTCTCCACTGTAAAATCCTTCATCTTGCGCCAGTGGCTTGTGACCTTGCTCAAACAGGTTCACCAGAGGGACTTCTCTAAATGACCTCCCACTGAGTGTGTGTCCAACCTCTATGTCATTGTCACTGTCTGAGTACTTGAACATTAGATTTTTGATCCAACCAACTACTGTGTCTTCAATATGTTCTTCTCATGCAATAACATCTTGATCTTTAACTTCAAAAACTGTAAAAAATTTCCTCGAGGTCCCTTAAAGAAATATCTCTCTTCTTGGATATATGACTCTACTCTATCAACAACAAACTCATTAATATACCCTCCAATGGTACTATCAAACCAGTGATCTACTGCTCTGGATACGACGTTATCAACTCTCTTGACCTTCTTGATCAACGTCGATGTCCAAACCACAGGTGGTCTGAGTCTGATTTCAAACTGGGTATATACTAATCTGACTAGCCACTCGTATAGCTCCTAATGAATCCCTCCAAAGAAAATGTCATGTATATCAATAAAGATATATCTTCCCAACCAGTCTTCAGTACTAATATTAGGGTTCTTGTTCTGAGCTTCATCCAAGTATCTCTCTTGTTATTCGATCCACTTATGAATCTCTGTCTTCGATGGAAACCACCTTGAAATTCCCTCAAGAAGATCTCGGTCCCGACAACAGAACCATTTGTTGGCACAGGGGAAGACCTAGGGTTTAACTGTAACAATGCACCAACAAGCCCTAAATACTGGATCTTTGACCTTTATTTATACATTACAATGACTCTTGCACAACCTTAGGCTGAAACCTAGGTGTCAAAACTCTAAATACCAAAACTCTAGGTGTCTAAAACCCTAGGTCAACTTGAACTGCATTTTCAGGGCTTCGTCAACCTGTTTTTCCTTCTTTCTCATGAGGTGATCCAAAGAATCCATTGGTGTCTTTTTCTTCTTGCTGAATTGTCCACGATCTATCTTTCTTGTTGATGTGTCATCCTCGATCTCCTCATCCAACGACTTGCTTTCTCTTACTTCACTTCGTCTTTTCTGCTATTTTGGCCACTTTGACCCAATCTCAGTGAACTTGTTTTTTGCGTAGTTAGCACTTTGTGCTTCTTCCTTAATCTTCTCTTTCTTCCATAACCAAGGGCCAACATAGGTATTTGTTTACATTAATTTTTTGAATGTAACATTTTCATTTGTTTCAACTTTTGCATAACATATTTTGTTTGTTTATTTACTTTTATATATTACATGATATCATTCCTATAGTGTTGGCCCTTGACCAAGTTTTGAGGAACACTTAGTCATATTTGACCGTTTTTGGACTTCGACAACCTGTCAAACATGGAGCACCAGGTGAAGCAGAGATCACAAGATCTTGGTCCACTTTTGGGCCCCTTTTAGGGTTTTTGGGTTAATTTAATGGGAAAGGGATGTCGACCTGTGGGTTTACCCACGTTTAGGCCCACTTTTGTAATGTATAAATAGAAGGATAGGCAATGTAAGAAGTAGTAGATATGATTTCTTAGTGCAATTGGTAGTGCATCTATGTGATGTTGAATAAGTGCTATGTGCGAACTGTGTAAGGCTTGCAAGGCTAAGTGCACTTTACTGTGAGGTTGCTATAGAAAGCTAAGTGTTGTAACGCAAGGAAGAAGGATCTAGCAAGCTGCGCAGATATTTTGTCCTATGCGAAGAAGGGTTTTGGAGGGTTTGTGCTTGTAATAGACTAAAGACAATAATAAAGAAGAAGATCTTGTGGATGTAGCCGCAGGGCAGGGGTGAACCACATAAATCTGTGTGTTATGTTCTGTGCTTTGATTCAATGTGTTTATCTTTGCTTATGTTATGTGATTTGATATATCCACTTATGCTCTATGATTCTTATATATATATATATATATATATGATTATTATATATGATGTGTATGAGGATGCTTAAGTGCTGATATACTGGATCTGATCTGGGTTACTATGGTTAAGTGATGAAATACTGTATATCTGAGTGTACACCACGATGCTCTGTGAAGTATAATAAGGGTTGAATATTGAAGAATGATCAATGACAAGTTATCTATAAATGATATAATCATAGATATGTGTCCCAACTAAGGTTGCAGATACCTGAGTCTTGCAACCACCCGTGCCTCTACCTCGGGTGAGACTTCATCTACTTCGCAGGTGTTGCCAAAAGGGCCGGTAGTTAGGGCTTTGTTAGTGCACTCTTGAGCGTTGGAACCTGGGTTTTCCCCTGTGCCAACAAATGGTTCTATTTCCACAACCTGAAACTGTGATTGATGGGAACTGAGGAAGAAGAAACTTTGTGCAAAAGAAATCTCTGTGCGTAGATCTGTTGCCCTAGTGTGCAGCTTTTTACTTGACCTATGAAGCTTTGTGCCAGGAATAAGGTCAAATATGAAGAAAGTAATATTATATCTGAACAAAAGAAGCGAGATCTGAATGCTCTGTGCTCTATGAAAAGTAGAAGTGGAAATTTCTGAAAGAAAGAGGTCAGATCTGCAGAAAAGAGGTAAGATTTGTAAGCTCTGTGCTCTAATAAAGGTAAGAATAGTTAAAAGTTCTTAGATCTAGAAGATTTGGTCTCTATAGAAGTAAGATAAGTGAATTTTTTTGTTTCTAGAGCATGGATATAGGTATGTTTGATAGATTATGTCCTAGCTTAAAAACTAGAGCATTAATAGATGAAAGAAAGTTTGATATGAATAGATCTGATAAGTATAATGATAGATATGTTATACCTATGCATAGAAAGAATGTCTAGAATAAAAAATGGATGCAGGATCCTAGAAAGAAATTATTGCAAGTTAGCTATCACAATTCTAGTGCGTAGTACAAAAGAGGCTAGGGATAATTTAAAAGAAAGTGAGGATTAATCCTATGTTATAGTTGCAGAAAACCATACCATCTAGCTAAGGAATGCCCTGGTAGAAGACCTAGTTGTCTCTGTTGCAAAGCTATGGACCATGAGGTATTGGATTTCCCTAGAATGATATCTAAGCTTGAAAGGATAAATTTGAATCAAGAAGACCATAAGGCATATCCAGAAAAGGAAGAAACCCAACAAGAATCACAGAAAGTATTAATACAGATAAAAGAAACCCTGAAGGAACATAAAGATGTCTGATTACGAGATATCTTCAAAGAAAAGGAGTAAGTCGAAGAAAGAATAGGGGACTTCGACATTGACTGTATTCTTGATGAAGAAACACAATTGAGAATTTTGCCAGAAAGAACTTGGGAAGCTATAGGGAAGCCTGCCATGATTCCTTCATTGGGAGAAATAGGACTATTCAGAGGAAAAATGATGATGTTATCTGGAAAAATCGCTTAGATACCTATGACAATCATTGGAACTTTGATAGAAGAAGATTTTGAGATTATCAAATTCATCGAGGACAACTCCCCGTTTACTATGCTACTCGAAAAACCTTGGATTGAATGAGATCAAGCTAGAAAGAAGGAAGAAGAAAAGGTTTTAGAACAACATAGAGAAGAGTTAAAAGATTTAATGAATAAAAGGATCGCACAGTCGATAGAAGAATAGGAGAACCTCTCAAATTCATCTGACACTAGAATCCCAGATGTCGAGGCCAAAACTACACAAAAGGATGAAACTTCTACCCCAGAGAAAGAAGAAGTGATATACCTAAACCCTAGGAGATAATCTCACCAGCACAAAGTGATTATGCCCAAGGAAAATAAGAATCAAAAGGGGAAGAGAATCACCGAGATGAAGCTCACTGGAAAGAAGGCTAGAAAGCCAAGTAAGAAGAAGGCTAATATTGAGAAATTACAGAAGATTCCAAAGGGTACCTCGCAACAAGACACTTTGTAGAATTGGAGCTTCACCGGGATATCAGAACAACGACATATGCCACCTAGTTGAGGCAAAGTAATATAGCCGTTGGAAGCCAATATAACTGTTCGACTTCCGCTTCGAACAGATCAGAAATCATTTATGGCTCACCACTAGACCGTTTGACCATGTCATAATGGATAGAACATAAGTTAATGCAACCTCATGCCCATTGGAAGTAGACTGTTGCTATGTTTCCCTACTTAGTCCATTGTGCCACGCATCAAGAATACTTTTTGCTAAGTGAGAATTTGAGCCTGAATCCTGAGATTAATTCACCCCGTGATCATTGCCTTGTTCTCATACCGTTCACTGTAGTCTTTGAATTAATTTCACACCCAAGCTATTTGAACCGAGCTTATCTGTCGGATGAGATCAATGCTGTTGAGAAAGTAGTTGAAGAATTTTTGATTGACTTAGTGATTTAGAGAGTCATGCCAGAGTGAGGATTATTTATAGGAGTCCAAGCATCGTCAACGAGAGGCCTCTAGGCCTCCCCTTCCACTGCTCATGTTGGTCCATCCCGACAAACCGATGAGAAACAAACCAAGCACGGGGATGACATCACGAATGGTAATCTTATCCCACACATTCTACCTACTTACTTACCACCTCTAAGAGGTTCCATCAACCATGACAGTGTGCCTAGAGACTTCGAGTACACTTTGATCACTGCGTACCTTCCAAAAGGGGTGCGTGTAGTTTGTGCTAACCAGGAGAAGCTCGCAGCACTGGAATTTAGTGATTTTAACCTTGGAGATCGTAAAGTTTGCAACATGTTATCCCTACATAAGTACTTAAATAGGACCAAAGGAAAGAATTATAATATTGTCCCACAATCATGGACCCAGAACCTTGCGCAATCCACACTGCTTAATGTAATGAAGATCTTGCACTTCGACAGACACCAGGAAGTCAACACATGTGTCAAGTTGTTGTTGTCCTGCTACCCCATGGAGGATACTTATGGTTGGACCATCGCATCACTGTGGATCCGACCTTGATCAATCAGAGCACATGACTTAGTATGCAAGGTCCTGACCCACATAATTTTTACCATGGAAAGATCTCAGACCGAGCACTAGCGCAGAGGATAAAATAAAATTATGGAAATGTTGAGAAAGGAACGTGAGGCTACAAGGTAGCCTCTATCCAGAGTGGCATAGTGCACCTTTCTTATCAGTTGATCACGGGCAAGCTAGTTTGCAAGAACAAACCAACACAAGTGACTGGATTTGTAGTTGACCTCGCAGGGAAGTGCACCGAGGGACTACATATGAATTGGGCACAGTACCTCATAAACCAGCTAGAGCTTGATTGCAGAGAAGCGCAAGACCAAGGGTATGAGTTCCACTTTAGTTGGTTTCTCATACTAATTTCTTTCATCGCTTGGGAGCTACCATAAGGTGCCAGTTTTCCTGAGATCAAACCCTTCAAACCACTGGCCATGAAGTTCTGTACGTTGTGGTACTCCAGCGACATGAACAAGCAGTGGAAGTCCAATGCCATCTTCCATGCCTATTACAACCAATTGAAGAATGCAATCAAGTCTACACCGCGCCTCACCCTAAACACATTTCATAGGTTTATACCTTTGATAAAATTCAGCGTGGACCGCCACTTCACCTATATCACAACACATGATGATGAGCACAAACAATAGCTCCAGTCGTACTACAAGTTGACAGAAGAAGACTTGGAGTAGATTAGCAAGGAATGGTCGACGGACCTCCTTGTTGCAGCGGACCCCACAGAAATGTCTGATGTGGATAGCCCTGAAGTTATGCCAGATATACCTGGACCAAGAAAGACTAAGAAGGATGATGAAGCTCAAGATGTCCATAACACATCCATGAAGACTACTTTGATCTCACCTGCGTAGGGAGGTTATGGGGAAGAACTAGGAGGCATAGAAGTTGAGCAAAACAAAGGCGAGGTTACTCTACCTAGAGAGGAGGAGGATCCCTCTAAGAAAAGGAAGATTACCCCACCAAATCCCTCTTCCCAAAATAAAACTAAGGCCACCTAGACTAAATTTAAGACTACCCTCACACCGGACGACTTCGAATTCTTAATATCTGCACTGAATGATGCTTCACTAGAGATCACAGAAAATCAAGAAGTGAAGAAGGAGGAGGTATTCATCGGAATCAAGGGTGAACTTCAAGAAGTGCAGTAGGAACTCCAGTCTAGATGAGTAGTTTCTACTGCGCCCTTAACAATCAAAATAGTAGGAACAAGCGATGAGCCCACCCAATTACACCAGATCGTCGATAAAGTCAAATCTCACCTTCAATGAGCTCAAGAAGACACAACACAAGCCACCCAAGCTTTGACACAAGTATAGAGTGCACTTGTAGAACAACAGATTAAGGCAGAATGGGAAAATATTTACCTGCAAGCGAAGTGGGATGAGGAAAAAGAATAGTTACAACAAAGAAAGGACCAGTTGCTAGTAGAGCAACTTGAAGTAAAAGAAAGGGTTCACAAAGCAGTTCGCTCTGTGACGGTCATAGAAGTGAAGATTGAATAATGTGTCCCACAACAGGTGGCACAACTTGAAGAAGTAATCCAGCAACTTCAGCAGGGCATCACAGATCTGAAACTTTGTACCATGCCCAAGACTCCTCAAGAAATAGGAGTTCTAAGGGAGACAACTACGCGCAGTGCAGTTGGATGATCAAAAACCTTTGCCTTGGAATGCAAGACGTTGAGCGCTAGAAGTTCCCAGACTTATGAGAACCTCACAGAGAATCCAGAGTTGTGGGCATTGGAGGCACAACTCCAAGAAGAAAAGAAACACACAGATACACTACAGGCGCAGCTGAAGGCCTTGACCCCAGTCAAAAGAATGAAGATATTTATAGAACAACACACCACCCAACAACAGGTACACACACTACAAAGTAAAGTGATGGAAGTCTCCCAACGACTTCAACCAATCCAAGAAAAGGCATGCCAACTGTTTACTAAAGTTGAAAGCCAAAGAGTCGATCTTGAACAGGTTGTCATCACCATGGAACAACGCCTGGAAGGGCTAGTAAATGATGCAGTGATCCAGGATTTCACTGAGCAAGAGGTTGTCGCACTGCAGCATGTCCAAGAAGCTCGAGACAAGCTCGAGTCATTCTAGGTGGAATTGATCAGACCAGAGTGACTCGGGATGAGTCACAGGTGAGTGTTGGGGGCCCGTTGTCCCTTGACCGAGTTTTGAGGAACACTTGGTCATATTTGAATTTTTTTTGGACTTCGATACCCTGTCAAAGATGGATTTCTAGGCAAAGCAGAGATCACGGGATCTCGGTCCACTTTTGGGCCCCTTCTAGGGTTTTTGGGTTAATTTAATGGGAAAGGGATGTTGGTCTGTGGGTTTATCCATGTTTAGGCCCACTTTTGTAATGTATAAATAGAAGGATATGCAATGTAAGAAGTAGTAGATATGATTTATTAGTGAAATTGGTAGTGCATCTATGTGATGTTGAATAAGTGCTCTGTGCGAACTGTGTAAGGCTTGCAAGGCTAAGTGCAAGTTACTATGAGGTTGCTATAGAAATCTAAGTGCTATAACGCAAGGAAGAAGGATCTAGCAAGCTGCGAAGATCTTATGTCCTATGCGAAGAAGGGTTTTGGAGGCTTTGTGCTTGTAACAGACTGAAGACGATAATAAATAAGAAGATCTTGTGGACGTAGCCCCAGGGTGGGGGTGAACAAAAATCTTTATGTTATGCTTTGTTCTTTGATTCAATGTGTTTATATTTTCTTATGCTATGTGCTTTGATATATCCACTTATGCTCTCTGCTTCTTAGATATATATATATATATATATATATATATATATATATATATGATTGTTAGATCTAATGTGTATGAGGATGCTTAGGTGCTGATCTACTAGATTTGATCCGAGTTACTATGGTTAAGTGTTGAAATACTATAGATCTGAGTGTACACCGTGATGCTTTGTGTTATGTGCGAAGTATAATAAGGGTTGAATATTGAAGAATGATCTATGCTAAGTGCTCTGTAAATGATATAAACACATATCTGTGTCCCATCTAAGGTTGCAAACACTTGAGTCTTACAACCACCCCTTCCTCTACCTCGGGTGAGACTTCATCTGCTTCGCAAGTGTTGCCGAAAGGGCCAATAGTTAGGGATTTGTTGGTGCACTCTTGAGAGTTTAACCCTAGGTCTACCCCTATGCCAACATATAGTAATTATGTGTAATTTCAAACAATTAGGTAAGTACCAGGTTAAAGATATGAATGTATATATCGAGCCTCTTATTGACTAGATACTAAAGTTATGGGTTGGCATCACAATGTATGACATATGTAAATCAATCGGGGAGAAGAAATTTAAATTCCGTGGAACACTTTTATGGACAATTCACGATGCCCCTGGACTAACACATTTTTGTGGTATGTAGCTTTCTAATATTTCTCTTTAATACTATATAATTTTTTAATGTTATCATGGTGCATGTTTAATTTTTAAATAATCTCATCGTATAATTGACATTAATCCATTTGTTGGAGGTCTTCAAACAAAGGGTAAATTTGCATGTCCAGTTTGTGGCCCTAAGATGAAGTATGATCATTCAAGCATTTTAGGAAAGGTGGTGTTTGATGAGTATAGGCACCTCCTCCCTAAGAACCATAGGTATCGTACTACTGAAAAAAATATTTTCAATGGGAAAGAAGAGATTGGTTTAAAACCACTAAGAATGACACCTCACCTATGGAGGTTGGAATATAATAGAAATTGTCAAGGTGCACAATTTATTTATGTATCATAGATCATGTAATGTTTTGAATGTTTATTTTAATCATTGAATTTATTTTACCGTATTTGATAATTATTTTTTTGATTTCTTTTATGCTTCATGAAGGCCGCCATCATCATGAAGGTATTAATA
>ML786608.1:105635-127818 GCA_009831015.1 Picea engelmannii | reverse complement strand
CATGAGCGAAATTTAGCCCCTAAAATCATCAATGATGGAGGAGGCTGGGAAAACACTGTCACTGACTTGACAAGACTGGTTGATTCTCCAAATCTCCTTGGCTAGCCTCAGGATGGCCCATATGGCCTCTCATTGGAGAATGATTGTCGATGCTACCAAATTTAATAGAAGAAAGGTTTCCTGAACTCTCTAATGGAATTATAGAAGTTTAAGTTTACTCTTTTTGTGATTTTTTTTTTATTTCCATCCCCATGGCCTTTTTTTTATAGGAGAACAATATAATCTCAACCTTGAAGTAGTTTCCCTTTGAACTCCCTTAATGTATTAATGATATTTCATAAACTTAGTGTGCATTATGGAAGACTAAGTCATTGGCATTTATGAAGAATGAGGTCTAAACAAGTCCACACATACCCACTACATTTCCTAAATAAGAATGCACACATTTATGACTTGTGAGCTAACCAACTTTTGAATTAAAGAGGGCCATGAAATTTTTGAAGATTTTACCATGCAACACACGTAGAAAATATAAGATAAATTCCATCATCCATAAAATGGTAAACTAATGGTTTTGACTAGATTTGATGAGGTACAAAAATCTCATAACATGATGTGATGGGGTGCATGATGCAGAGAATACATGAATTGATGATGTTTCCAAGTATGATGAATTGAATGCAATAGGTGAGGAAAATTAAGGTGATAATGATTTCCCCCTGATGTGTGAGGTTAGGAGAAAATTATATAGTCTAAATACACCATGTTTTTCTCACCCAAATGTCGTGAAAACACAAAATTGTTGAGAGTGAGAAGAGCATCTGAGTAGAAAGGATTGTCTAAAAACTAGTAATGGATAACTCTTGCAAAACAATTAAAAACCACAATGTGGGGTGTCAATGAGGCGGGCATACCCATGCTCATGAAGATGTCTCAAAAAATTTCAATATATGATCATGGGACACATAGGATCAATATAGGATCATAGGATCAACAAATTTCAATGGTATTCGAGTAGAACTAGGACACATGAACCATCAATGCATATGAATTTCAATCGTGTGATGATGAGTTGGCATTGAGCATGTGGGAAACTACCAAGTCAAGGATAATTGATGACTCTCATTTCCTAATGAAGGGACAACGAAATGTGATGAATCACACCCTATCATATACCCATTTGATACAGATCTCTTGTGAGTCCTTAGAAAAAACCAACAAAGCCAAACCGACTTTTAGAATTCAATTTAGTGATCACCAGATAAGAGGGTCTTGACCTCCTATTTAGTTTTGTCCATTCATTTTCCTATATTTAGTCTTGTATGACCCTTATAAAATACCATTAGGGTTTCTGCAAGTTCATATAGTGTTGGTTGTGGAGCCTGATTATCTTCCTGATTCAGAGGTCCTTGCTTTCATTCGTGTTTATACCCCATGAAGTATTTACACCCCAGAAGTATGTACACTCTTCCACGCGGGGAGTGGAGAGGGGGGGTACCCCCTCTGTGGGGTCTAGGGGCAAGCGGGCCCCCAGCAGGGGTTCGGGGATGAAGCCCCTGAAGCAAAAATTGACTTGTAAAAGTATATTGTAATTTCATTGTAAATCTGGACCGTTCATTATAAGGTCGCAGATCTAATGGTAGAGATTATGTTAGGTTTTTTTTCCCTAGAAGGCAACCCTCTTTTATGAGGGAAATGTATTGCAGCTATGGATGATGGTGAATATTGTATTCTGAGAGAGGAGACTGTGAGAGAAAGAAGAGGAAGTTACAACGAGTTTTTCTGTAGGTTGTATCCCTTCATTTGCTGGATAATAATAAAGGAAGGACCTGACAATTTCTCTAGTGGACGTAGCCCACACTAGGTGAACCACGTAAATCTGTGTCTCTCTTGTATTGTGTGTCTTCTGTGTTTTGTTTCTGCATTTGTTTTATTTTATTTCCCCGCGGTCCTATTTTTCTAACATATAAGGTTAGAGGAAAAAACAAAGCAGGTGCACAAATATTCCATCTTTAGTTTCCTGTGTCACACAAGGGGTCAACTAGCTTACTACATGAAGTTACTATGAAAATAGTGATTGACATGAAAATATTCAGGATAAATGTGTGCATTGTGTAGTGTGAAGGTAAATATACCCATCCAAGGACATTATGGAATTGTTGGATGGAAAATTCTGCAATGTGCACACTTATGAGGAAAAAGTATGCGTAGATGGCACAAGAAATAAACTATTATATCTGTAGTATTGATGGTGGTTTTTCCCTTTGATTTTGATTGGTAAATGTGCATATTCACTAGTGGGAGAGAGATTTTAAGGATCTATGGAATGATGTGGTTGGGAAACCAGAAGTGGGGAGTCATATTTCATGGTATGGGTTATTCAAGCTACTTCAAAACCCTTTTACGTGTGCTAATGAGGTGTTATTAAGGAGGATCACTAGATTTCGGTATCTTGATGGGGAGTGTTTTCAGATTTAAGGAAAATGTCTAGAGTTGCCACTACTGTAAATCTATTTCATGATTGGTTTTCCCTTCTGTGAATAGGTGGGTGATAGTTGGCCCCAACTAGGAGGGGGTAGGACCTTGGAGGAATTGATCAAGGCTCACTGTGAGTGAGGGATGAAGAAGGTTGATGGTGCCATCCCTATTGGTGTGATCTAGTCTAAGGAGATGTGATATATGGTGACCATGGTAGTGAAAATATTGGGATCTTATGGCCCACATGTTTTCTTGGGTGGCCATATGCTTATGGGAGAGAGAGTTCTATAGGGAACACATTTTGGATGGCCCCAAATGATACTAATTATTCTAAGGAGGAATTTGACGATTTGTTGATGACAAAGTGGGGTTAAACTTGGATTAGGTAAAATTTTTATTCTTTGAGATAATCACAATGCTTATATCACACCATTTAGTTTGATTGGGAAGGACCTAGGAGCCTAGGATGTAGTGATGGGGAGAGTTGATGAGCTTAGGCTATATAATTATATAGTTGTATAACTAACATTAATTACAATGTTGTATAATGTTGTATTATATAATATAAATTATAAATTATATATAATATAATATATAATATATATCCAAAATAAAAATAAAAAAACCAATCCATTGTAAACTCTCATGCTCACAGCCTCACCTCATGATCAATGATGTCTTTTGATCGTCTCGATGTCATATAAACTCACTTCAATATTCATTTACCGATCAAAACTATGCATTAATACCCTATCTTACCTCACCATATTATATCTAGAGTAGAGTTGAAGCTGCACCATTGGAGCCCTATCTCACCTCACCACATTCTTTCTAGAGCAGAGTCGGAGCTGCGACATTGGAGCCCTATCTCACCTCACCACATTCTATCCAGAGCAGTGCCAAAGATGCTACATTGGAGACAAAGGAAAGTTGGAGCTGCTACATTGGAGACATAGGATCCCTAGTTCGAGCGATAGAGGTGCCCTAGCTCGATAAATGCTGCTAAAATCATCAGTAAGTGAGTAAAAAATATTGGTGGTAGAGAACAATCTTCCTGCAGAATCCCATTGGTTGAAAGCCCTAAATTTTCAATAGCTAACACTCTGTACATGAACTAGCTCCAGAACTTTGGTAGCTCTAGGATTTTTTCACTGCGAACTAGCTCCAGATTGTTTTTAGATCACTGCGAACTAGCTCCAGAACGTTGGTAGCTCTTGATTTTTTTCCCTTGTTAATGGTCATTTTTTATATCTTCATTTCTCTATTTTTTTTTGTAACATTGTTTGAGGATTTCGAGGATTCTTTAGTGCTCCAATTTGTAGCAAGGGAATGTCATTTGGATTTCTTTAAATCACACATGTGTATAAACATATCTTTCTCCCTAGTCAACACAACATCAAAATCATGAAGGGATGCCATCTTCCAAGCAGTTCCAAAAGAATTCTTGGTGGCATGGAATGTGGAAATAAAAATATAGTAATTGGGTCCAAGTCAATCCTGCACAACTTCAATTGAAGCCTCAGGATTTTAAGTTGGTGAGAAATTCTTGGATGGTTTCAAAACTTCCTAGGATCAATATGATGATCCCCTTCTCTAGGTGGTGTCCTCTTAACACGCCATTCTTCCCAAAAAATCCTTCCAAAGTAGTCCAGATTTGATTGGGTGAACTACCAAATTTAATGTGGAAAATAAGATCAAGAGAGATGGAGAGACATAATAAACCATACGCTTCATAACATCTGTTAAACCACTTCATATTTTCATCATCTAGTATAGGTTCAAATTTAATCCCCATCATGATTCTAAATAGGCCTCCACTCCTAAGAAAAAATAACATATTTTATTTCCACTCATGGTAATTAAATGGTGTAAGAAGGGGAAATTTACTTCAATCCATTACTATAGGATTCATACTACCACATAATATATTTTTGTAGTTGAGGGAAGGAATGTTCGAAACAATAACCCTACTATGGAATTATGATTTCTATAGAAAAATCCTAGTTTCTTTAATGCCATTAAATAAACTATCAGATAGAGCCTTTTGTAGCTTAATATAAGAGTGTTTACAACACCATGAAGTGACTATAGAATAGAGAATCTAGTAGTGTAATATAAGGATGCCTTTAAAGTTGTGAAAGATACTTAAAAATAGAGACTTCAATAGCATAAATAAAGAGTGCTTTCACCACCACAAAGTAATAGTGTAATAGTGACTTGCTTAGCATAATAGAATTGGGTTCCCACACCAAGAAATTTTCTTCTAATCATGCATGCAATTTTTTACTGCACCATGAAGAATTTCCCTAGGTAAGTAGGTGATATTTTTAGCAATATCCACATAATGTGAACCAACAATTTGAGCCACAATAAAGCCCCCACAGAACTATATGTGCTGTAAAACTAGACTATTGCAAAAGACTATTGCTATGCTCATTAATTGACTTATATACAAAACAATATTGGTCTAATTACTACAAATGCAAGTGTTTTCTAGAGAGGTTCTATAAACAAAGTCATGGAAAGAATCTCTCACTAAATCAAGGAAGAAAAAAAATCTAAGATTAATTTCCTATGTGTATGAAAGCACTAAAGAAAATGATGCATGCAAGGTAAAAATGACACTAAATCAAGTGTGTTGAAGTAAGCAAGTGTATTTGCATATGCACCAAAACTTATAGATAGTTGCAGTTCACATATTTGATAGATACATGTGGGGGTTTGAAGCCAAATTATTGTTTATCAGGGCTTCCCAGGTCTCTTCCACCTCCTTCCTTAAACATGGGTGCATCATTTCTTATGTACTTAGCTCAGTCATAGTTGGGATGCACTTCAAATTTTAACACCCGTATATATGTATATGAGACTGATTATGTCATATTAATATATTCCGGCCATGGTTTCTTGCATGATGTTGTATTCGAGACTTCTTCATTGTCTCACTATTTATATCATGAGTTAGCTCAATGAGTATGGGTATGCCTACCTTGTCCCATTGAGATCATGTAGCTCACCACCTTGTGACCCTTTTGTTGACAAGTAATTTTTTGTGGCCTCTTCGATGGTTGCGCCTCTATTTTTTTCCTGTGGCATTTTTATCTGTGACATGAATATGGATATTTATTTTGCACCTCTATTTTTTTCCTAGCAGTACTGCACACATAGTAATCTATCAAGAAATTATTTATTTTCTTAAAACCTCTTGCTCCTTCCCATAGTTAGTTTTCATCGAAGTTGAAATTCTTGCATTTCAGTTTTCTCTTGCATGGTTTAAAGAGTCGAGTCAAAATGCATCAGTTTCATGACCACTCTTTTGAGTAACAACAACCTAAAATCAAGTGCTAATTAAAATTTATCTGGAAAATTTTCTAGGGCTCTTCAAACCCATCTTAGCTTAGGTGTAGAGTTTTGGAATAGGATTGTGAGAATAACTTTCCAAAGCTGCTAAACAAACATAAATCCTTGAGTTAGGGAGTGAAATCCAATTTCTATATCATTGAATTTGGGAATCCATTCTAACACAAGGGTCAATCACGAGGTCGCATTGGGAACCTCAGAGTAATCAAACCTTCTTTGTTGGTCTTGGTGTTGACTGTCGACTGTCCCCCCTCTACTTTGGTATAGTAGGTGGTACCATAGAGGCCATAATATTTTATACTTCCTACACAAGATGAAAACACAGGGAAGGTGGTGTTGTACCTGGGATTGACATTGGCTAGACTCACTCAAACTCCTTGGAGGGTTGCCCACTGCTCGGTGAGGTAACTTGTACCAGGGTGTTAGTTCGTTAAGAAAGTTGTCAACGTAACTTTCCCACCCGTTGAAACTCAGCCCATTCACGCATCAATTATGGGATGTTGGATTCCATCACCAACTAGTGCTTCTTTGTGAGAAGGTTTGTTTGCATGCTTGATTCCTAGATAAATTAGCGTTTGTTTTTTTTTCTCCTTAGTTGGCCTTAGGATTGAGTTTGTGTCTAATGGAATCAGTTCTGGGTTAATTCCTCATTTGAACAATACGAAATATGGATACCATTAAAATAAAAGGTAATAAAGAGGTAACAAATAGCTCATGCCTAACTTACGTCTTATAATTCTCCAACATTGTTCTTTACACATAGTTCAACAAACACCAGATGGAATGGTTTACACAAGGTCAATGGAGAATGTTATTGGAAAATTCAAAATATTATCATAAACCCACATCTCACATATTTGTACATGCACCATAGATTCACAATCTTTCATGAAGAGGTCTGGAAGAAATGCCTCCATGCAAAATTGTCCACATCAGAATTGTCCATGTCCTTGATGGAAATATATAAAATTACCTTGAAGATATTTTAGTCCTTGTCCTGCTTAAAAAGGATGATCCCATTCTGGAAGTGGTCAAAGACTACTTTTATCCCCCCTCTATTTGGTAAATGCTACTTCTTATACTAGCCTTTCCCTACAATAGGGAGTGTTGTGTCCCTTTTCTAGAAAATAAGTGAGGTTCCTCTTATTTCTCCCAACATTCTCCCATCCTCTTGGACATGAATACATGCAGCCTCAAAACTAACATTTAGGGAAACTAGAATCCAATCATGAACTGCGTACTCATCCAAGTATGGGAGGCGAAGGTGGGAATATACAACCATTCAGTTTGCCTCCAAGGTGTTGAGATATAGTTCTCTCAAGGCCTTGATATATTGTGAGGTCCTCACATTCAACTCACTAAACCTCCCTCTTATCTTGAAACTCACCTCTCTTCCAAGAAAGAGGGAAGCCCCTCCACTTAGATCAATAGTTGTTTCCCTCAATCTGACACTCTCCTGACCTCTTCAACATATCCCCCTTTTGATGGAACATATATCTTTCCTTCTTTCTTTCAAGTGGTTACTCCACTCACTATCTTTGTCTCTAGGATTAGTAGGTGCATGGATTCTGACAATGATTAGTAGGCGCATGGATTTTGACATCCTCCCCCACTTATGTTCAATGTTTCCCCAACAACATCCTCGTAAATTCAACATTTCTCTTTAAACTAACTAATATACTACATAGACTCTTCGTAGTGGTTTCTCTGTCAATACGAGTCTCGGTTTTCGTTTTATGCCCAGTTGCAAGTCGCATCCCAAACCATTTCAGGGACTCTTGGCAATTCCTCCTCAGGGCATAAAATCCTAGCGAAGCAGGATTTTTGAGTTCCATGAGATGTTGCATGATTTTTTAGGCATGGAATAGGTGAACACATTTTTCATCCTCTCCCAAGGCATGGTTTCGTAAATTGGACCCCTAAATCCAAATGTTGCATTGCTTCTTACTGCGCAAAGCATTAGTTATCGAAATCAATGAAAAAAACAACTTCCGAGGGGTTGGAACCGAGAGTGAGGGGTGCTCTAGCTAAAATCCTATCCCAATAATCCATTGAAGTCGACGGTTCCTCAATATGAGTCTCTATTTTTCATTTTATGCCCAGTTGCATGTCGCATCCCAAACCATTTTAGGGACTCTTGGCCAATTCCTCCTCGAGGCATAAAAACCTAAAGGAGAAACATTTTTCAGTTCCGTGAGATGCTACAAGATTTTTTAGGCATGGAATATGTGACCAAATTGTCAATCTTCTCCCAAGGCACAGTTTCATAAATTTGATCCTTTAATCCAAATTTTGCATTTCTTCAAACTGAGCAAAACACTAGTTCTCGAAACCGTTGAGTACTACAAATTCCGAGGCATGGCACCTAGTAGTGATGGGTGCTCTAGATGAAATCCTATACCAATAATCCATAGGAGTCTACGGTTCCTTAATCCGAGTCTTGATATTCGCTATATGCCCAGTTGCAAGTAGTATCCCAAACCATTTCAGGGACTCTTGGCCAATTCCTCCTCATGGCATAAAACCTAACTGCGTAGAATTTTTGAGTTCCATGAGATGTTGCATGCTTGTTTAGGCATGGAATAGGTGACCAAATTGTCCATCCTATCTCGAGGCATGGTTTCGTAAATTGGATCTCTAAATCCAAATGTTGCATTGCTTCTTACTGAGCAAAGCACTAGTTATCGAAATCGATGAAAAAAACAACTTTTGAGGGGTTGGAACCAGGAGTGAGGGGTGCTCTAGCTAAAATCCTATGCGAGGAATCCAACAAAGATGACGGTTCCTCAATCTGAATCTCGGTTTTCATTTTATGCCCAGTTTCAAGTTGCATCCCAAACCATTTCGGGGACATTTGGCAATTCCTCCTCAGGGTATAAAATCCTAACGGAGTAGAATTTTTGAGTTCCATGAGATGTTTCATGCTTGTTTAACCATGTACCAAGGTGAACACATTGTCCATCCACTCCCAAGGCATGGTTTCATAAATTGGACCGCTAAATCCAAATGTTGCATTACTTCTTACTAAGAAAAGCACTAGTTATCGAAATCGATGAAAAAAATAACTTCTAAGGGGTTGGAACTGAGATTGAGCAGTGCTCTAGATAAAATCATATTCCAGGAATACAACAAAGACGATGGTTCCTCAATCCGAGTCTCGATTTTCATTTTATTCCCAGTTGCAAGTCGCATCCCAAACCATTTCGGGGACTCTTGGCCAGTAACCCCTCAGGGCATAAAAGACTAACAAAGCAACATTTTTGAGTTCCATCAGATGCTACAAGATTTTTTAGGCATGGAATAGGTGACCAAATTATCCATCCGCTCCCGAGGCATGGTTTCGTAAATTGTCCCCTTAATCCAAATGTTGCATTTCTTCAAACTGAGCAAAACACTACTTCTCGAAATCAATGATTAAAACAAATTTTGAGGCATGGCACCCATGAGTGAGGGGTGATATGCCTAGTTGCAAATCGCATTCCAAACCATTTCGGGGACTCTTGGCCAATTTCTCCTCAGGGCATAAAAACCTAACAGAGCAGCATTTTTGAGTTCCATAAGATGCTGCAAGATTTTTTAGGCATGGACTAGGTGACTGTATTTTACATTCTCTCCTCAGACACGATTTCATAAATTGGACCCCTTAATCCAAATGTTGGTTTTCTTCAAAATGAGCAAAACACTAGTTCTCGAAATGAATGAGTAAAGCAACTTCTGAGGCATGGCACTCAGGAGTGAGGGGTGGTATAGCTGATATCATATCCCAGGAATCCATTGGAGTCGACGGTTTCTCAATATGAGTCTCGGTTTTCATTTTATGGCCAGTTGCAAGTCACATCCCAAACCATTTCCAGGACTCTTGGCCAATTCCTCCTCAGGGAATAAAAGCCTAACGGAGTAGAATTTTTGAGTTCCATGAGATGTTGCATGCTTTTTTAGGCATGGAATAGGTGACCACATTGTCCATTCGCTCATGAGGCATGGTTTCGTAAATTGGACCCCTAAATCCAAATGTTGCATTGCTTCTTACTGAGTAGAGCACTAGTTATCGAAATCGATGAAAAAAACAACTTCCAAGGGGTTGGAACTAGGAGTGAGGGGTGATCTAGCTAAAATACTAAGTCATAAATCCAACAGAGACCACAGTTCCTAAATCTAAGTCTCGGTTTTCGTTTTATGCCTAGTTACAAGTCGCATCCCAAACCATTTTGGGGACTCTTGGAAATTCCTCCTCGGGGCATAAAAGCCTAACGGAGCATCATTTTTGAGTTCCATGAGATTTTGCATGCTTGTTTAGGCATGGACTAGGTGACTACATTGTCCATATTCTCCCGAGGCATGTTTTCACAAATTGGACCCCTAAATCCAAATGTTTCATTGTTTCTTACTGAACAAAGCACTAGTTATCGAAATCAATGAAAAAAACAACTTCTGAGGAGTTGGAATTGGGAGTGAGGTATTCTCTAGCTAAAATCCTATGCCAGGAATCCAACAAAGATGACGGTTCCTTAATCCGAGTCTCGATTTTTGTTTTATTCCCAGTTGCAAGTTGCATCCCAAACCATTTCGGGGACTCTTAGCATATCCTCATCGGGGCATAAAAGCCTAACGGAGCAACATTTTTGAGTTCCATGAGATGTTGCATGCTTTTTTAGGCATGGACTAGGTGGCCACATTGCCCATCCTCTCCTGAGGCATGGTTTTGTAAATTGGACCCCTAAATCCAAATGTTGCATTGCTTCTTACTAAGCAAAGCACTAGTTATCGAAATCGATGAAAAAAACAACTTTCGAGGGGTTGGAACCGAGAGTGAGGGGTGCTCTAGCTAAAATCCTATGTTAGGAATCCAACAAATATGATGGTTCCTCAATCCGAGTCTTTGTTTTCATTTTATGCTTAGTTGCAAGTCCTATCCCAAACCATTTCGGGGACTCTTGGCCAATTCCCCCTCAGGGCATAAAAGACCGACGAAGAAACATTTTTGAGTTCGGTGAGATGTTGCAAGCTTGTTTAGGCATAGACTAGGTGACCAAATTATCCATCCACTCTCGATGCATGGTTTCGTAAATTGGCCCCTTAATCCAAATGTTGCGTTGCTTCAAACTGAGAAAAACACTAGTTCTCAAAATCAATGATTAAGGCAACTTCTGAGGCATGAAACCCATTAGTGAGGGGTGATATATATTAAATCCTATCCCAGTAATCCATCAGAGTCTAGGGTTCCTTAATCTGAGTCTCGATATTCGTTATATGCCTAATTGCAAGTTGCATCCCAAATCATTTCAGGGACTCTTTGCCAATTGCTCCTCAGGGCATAAAAACCTAACAGAGCAACATTTTTGAGTTCCGTGAGATGATGTAAGATTTTTTATGCATGGAATAGGTCACTATATTTTCCATCCTCTCCCAAGGCACGTTTTCATAAATTGGAACCCTTAATCCAAATGTTGGTTTGCTTCAAATTGAGCAAAACACTAGTTTTCGAAATCAATGAATAAATCAACTTCTGAGGCATGGAGCTCGAGAGTTAGGGTGCTTTAGCTGAAATCCTATCCCAGGAATCCATTGGAGTCAACGGTTCCCCAATTCAAGTCTCAGTTTTTTTTTTATGTACATTTGCAAGTCGCATCCCAAACCATTTCGGGGACTCTTGGCCAATTCTTCCTTAGGGCATAAAATCGTAACGGAGCAACATTTTTAAGTTCCATGAGATGTTTCATGCTTGCTTAGGCATGGACTAGGTGACCAAATTTTCCATCCTCTCCGGAGGCATGGTTTAGTAAATTGGACCCCTAAATCCAAATGTTTCATTGCTTCTTACTGAGCAAAGCTCTAGTTATCAAAATCGATGAAAAAACCAACTTCCGAAGGGTTGGAACCAGGAGTGAGGGGTGATATAGCTAAAATCCTATTTTAGAAATCCAACAGAGATGACGGTTCCTCAATCTGAGTCTCAGTTTTCATTTTATGCCCAGTTGAAAGTCGCATCCCAAACCATTTCTGGGACTCTTGGCAATTCCTCCTCGCGGCATAAAATCTTAACGGAGAAACATTTTTGAGTTCCATGAGATTCTGCATGATTTTTTAGGCATGGAATAGGTGACCACATTGTCCATCCACTCCTGAGGCATGGTTTCATAAATTGGAGCCCTAAATCCAAATGTTGCATTGCTTCTTACTGAGCAAAGCACTAGTTATCGAAATCGATGAAGAAAACAACTTCCAAGGGGATAGAACCATGAGTGAGGTGTTCTCTAGGTAAAATCCTATGCCAAGAATCCAACAAAGATGACGGTTCCTCAATTCGATTCTTGGTTTTCATTTTATTCCCAATTGCAAGTTGCATCCCAAACCTTTTCGGGGACTCTTAACAATTCCTCCTCGGGGCATAAAAGCCTAACGGAGCAACATTTTTGAGTTCCATGAGATGATACATGCTTGTTTAGGCATGGAATAGGTGACCACATTCTCCATTTTCTCCTGAGGCATGGTTTCGTAAATTGGACCCCTAAATCCAAATGTTGCATTGCTTCTTACCGAGCAAAGCACTAGTTATCGAAATCGATGGAAAAACCAACTTCTGAGGGGTTAGAATTGGGAGTGAGGGGTGATATAGCTAAAATCCTATGCCAAGAATCAAACAAAGATGACAGTTCCTCAATACAAGTCTCAGTTTTCATTTTATGGCTAGTTGCAAGTCACATCCCAAACCATTTTAGGGACTCTTGGCTAATTCCCCCTCAGGGCATAAAAGAATAACATAGCAACATTTTTGAGTTCTGTGAGATGGTGCAAGATTGTTTAGTCATGGACTAGGTGACCAATATATCCATCTGCTCCCGAGCCATGGTTTCATAAATTGGCCCCTTAATCCAAATGTTGCATTGCTTCAAACTGAGAAAACCACTAGTTCTCGAAATCAATGATTAAATAAACTTCTGTGTCATGGAACCTGTGAGTGAGGGGTGATCGAGATGAAATCCTATCCCAGTAATCCATCAAATTCAATGGTTCCTTATTCTAAGTCTTGATATTTTTTATATGCCCAGTTGCAAGTCGCATCCCAAACCATTTCGGAGACTCTTGGCCAATTTCTCCTTAGGGCATAAAAACCTAATGGAGTTACATTTTTGAGTTTCGTTGGATGTTGCAATATGTTTTAGGTGTGGAATAGGTGACTATAGTTTCCATCTTCTCCCGAGGAATGGTTTCATAAAATCCTATGTCAGGAATCCAATAAAGACGACGATTCCTCAACCAGAGTCTCGGTTTTTGTTTTATGCCCAGTTTCAAGTGGAATCCCAAACCATTTCGGGGACTCTTGGCAATTCCTCTTTGGGGCATAAAAGCTTAACGGAGCAGCATTTTTGAGTTCCATGAGATTTTTCATGCTTGTTTAGGCATGGACTAGGTGACCACATTGTCCATCCGCTCTCGAGGCATGGCTTCACAAATTGGATCCCTAAATCCAAATGTTGCATTGCTTCTTACTGAGCAAAGCACTAGTTATCGAAATCGATGAAAAAAACAACTTCTGAGGGGATGGAACTGAGAATAAGTTGTTCTCTAGATAAAATCCTATGCCAAGAATCCAACAAAGATGATGGTTCCTCAATTCGAGTCTCGGTTTTCATTTTATGCCCAGTTGCACGTCGCATCCCAAACCATTTCAGGGACTCTTGGAAATTCCTCCTCGGGGCATAAAAGCCTAATGGAGAAACATTTTCAAGTTCCATGAGATGATGCATGATTTTTTAGGCATGGAATAGGTGACCATATTGTCCATCCTCTCCCGAGCCATGGTTTCATAAATTGGACCCCTAAATCCAAATGTTGCATTACTTCTTACTGAGAAAAGCACTAGTTATCAAAATCGATGAAAAAACAACTTCCAGGGGGTTGGAACCTGGAGTGAGGGGTGCTATAGCTAAAATCCTATGCCAAGAATCCAACAAAGATGATGGTTCGTCAATCTGAGTCTCGATTTTCATTTTATGCCTAGTTGCAAGTCGCATCCCAAACCATTTTGGGGACTCTTGGCCAATTTCGCCTCAGGGCATAAAAGACTAATGGAGAAACATTTTTGAGTTCCGTGAGATGCTGCAAGATTGTTTAGGCATTGACTAGGTGACCAAATTATCCATCCTCTCCTAAGGCATGGTTTCGTAAATTTACCCCTTAATCCAAATGTTGCATTGCTTCAAACTGAGAAAAACACTAGTTCTCGAAATCAATGATTGAAGAAACTTATTAGGAATGGAACTCATGAGTGAGGGGTTCTCTATATGAAATCCTATCCCAATAATCCATCGGATTTGACGGTTCCTTAATCCGAGTCTCAATATTCGTTATATGCCTAGTTGGAAGTCACATCCCAAACCATCTCAGGGACTCTTGGCCAATTGCTCCTTAGGGCATAAAAACCTAACGGAGCAACATTTTGACTTCCGTGAGATGATACAAGATTGCTTATATATGGACTAGGTGACTATATTTTTCATCCACTCCCGAGGAACGGTTTCATAAATTGGACCCATTAATGCAAATGTTGGTTTTCTTAAAACTAAGCAAAACACTAGTTCTCAAAATCAATGAGTAAAGCAACTTTTGAGGCATGGCACCCGAGAATGAGGGGTTCTCTACCTAAAATCCCATCCCAGGAATCCATTGGAGTCGACATCTCCTCAATCAGAGACTTGGTTTTCATTTTATTCCCATTTCAAGACACATCCCAAACCATTTTGGGGACTCTTGGCCAATTCCTCCTCAGGGCATAAAAGCCTAACAAAGGAACATTTTTTAAGTTCCATGAGATACTGTATGTTTTCTTAGGCATGGACTAGGTGACCACATTGTCCATCTGCTCTCGAGGAATGGTTTCATAAATTGTACCCCTAAATCAAAATGTTGCATTGCTTCTTACTAAGAAAAAAACTAGTTATCGAAATCTATGTAAAAAACAACTTGCGAGCAGTTGGAACTAGGACTGAGGGGCGCTCTAGCTAAAATCCTATGCCAAGAATCCAACAAAGATGACGGTTCCTCCATCCAAGTCTTGGATTTAGTTTTATTCCCAGTTGCAAGTTGCATCCCAAACAATTTTGGGGACTCTTGGCCAATTCCCCCTCAGGGCATAAAAGACTAACAGGGCAACATTTTTGAGTTCTGTGAGATGCTAGAATCTTGTTTAGGCATGCACTAGGTGACCAAATTATCCATACACTTCTGAGGCATGGTTTCATAAATTGGACCCCTTAATCCAAATGCTACATTGCTTCAAAACTGAGCAAAACACTAGTTCTCGAAATCAATGAGTAAATAAACTTTTGAGGCATGGCACTCGGGAGTGAGGGGTGGTCTAGCTGAAATCCTATCCTAGTAATCCATTGAGGTTGATGGTTCCACAATCTGAGTCTCATTTTTCATTTTATTCCCAATTGCAAGTCGCATCCCAAACCATTTCAGGGACTCTTAGCTAATTCCTCCTCAGGGCATAAAATCCAAACGAAGAAGAATTTTTGAGTTCCATGAGATGTTTCATGCTTGTTTAGGAATGGAATATGTGACCACATCGTCCATCCACTCCCGAGGCATGGTTTCGTAAATTGGACCCCTAAATCCAAATGTTGCATTGCTTCTTACTGAGAAAAGCACTAGTTATCGAAATCGATGAAAAAACAACTTTTGAGGGGTTGGAACCGGGAGTGAGGGGTGATATAGATAAAATCCTATGCCAGGAATTCAACAAAGATGACGGTTCCTCAATCCAAGTCTCAGTTTTTGTTTTATTCCTAGTTGCAAGTGGCATCCCAAACCATTTCAGGGACTCTTGGCCAATTCCCTCTCATGGCATAAAAGACTAACAAAGAAACATTTTTGAGTTCCGTGAGATGCTGCAAGATTGTTTAGGAATGATCTAGGTGAAAAAATTATCCATCCACTCTTAAGGCATGGTTTCATAAATTGTCCCCTTAATCCAAATGTTGCATTGCTTCAAACTGAGCAAAACACTAGTTCTTGAAATCAATGATTAAAGCAACTTTTGAAGCATGGCACCTGTGAGTGATGGGTTCTCTAGATGAAATCCTATCCCAATAATCCATTGGAGTCAATAGATCCTTAATTTGAGTCTCGATATTTGTTATATGCCCATTTGCAAGTCGCATCCCAAACCATTTCGGGGACTCTTGGCCAATTGCTCCTCAGGGCATAAAAACCTAACGAAACAACATTTTTGAGTTTCGTGAGATGCTGCAAGATTTTTTAGGTGTGGAATAGGTGAATATATTTTCCATCCTCTCTTGAGTCATGGTTTCGTAAATTGGACCCCTTAATCCAAATGTTGGTTTGCTTCAAAATGAGCAAAACACTAGTTCTCGAAATCAATGAGTAAAGCAACTTCCGAGGCATGGAACCTGGGACTGAGGGGTGCTCTAGCTGAAATCCTATCCGAGGAATGCATCGGAGTCAATGGTTCCTCAATCCGAGTCTCTTTTTTCCTTTTTTGCCCAATTTCAAGTCCCATCCCAAACCATTTCGGGGACTCTTGGCCAATTCCTCCTCAGGGCATACAATCCTAACATAGCAACATTTTTTAGTTCCATGAGATGTTGCATTCTTGTTTAGGTATGGAATAGGTGACCACATTGTCCATCCTCTCCTGAGGCATGTTTCATAAATTGGACCCCTAAATCCAAATGTTGCATTGCTTCTTACTGAGCAAAGCACTAGTTATCGAAATTGTTGAAAAAAACAACTTCCGAGGGGTTGGAATCAGGAGTGAGGAGTGCTCTAGCTAAAATACTATGCCAGGAATCCAACAGAGATGAAGGCTCCTCAATATAAGTCTCGATTTTCATTTTATGCCCAGTTTCAAGTCGCATCCCAAACCATTTCGGGGACTCTTGGCCAATTCCCCCTCAGGGCATAAAAGACTAACAAAACAACATTTTTGAGTTACGTGAGATGCCACGAGATTGTTTAGGAATGGAGTAGGTGACCAAATTATCCATCCTCTCTCGAGGCATGGGTTTTTAAATTGGACCTCTTAATCCAAATGCTGCATTGCTTCAAACTGAGCAAAACACCAGTTCTCAAAATCAATGAGTAAAACAACTTTTGAGGCATGGCACCTATGAGTGAGGGGTGGTCTAGCTGAAATCCTATCCCAGTAATCCATCGAAGTTGATGGTTCCTAAATCTGAGTATCAGTTTTCTTTTTATGCCCAGTTGCAAGTCGCATCCCAAAACTTTTCAGGGACTCTTGGCCAATTCCTCCCCAGGGCATAAAAACTAACTAAATTCTACATGTCTCTATCAACTAACTACTATATCTTACTGCCTTGAATAAAGACTACACCAATTTCAACTGCACATTGGTTTTAACAACCACTACTCCCTACATAAAAATGTGGGTTGCACTATTGTTAACCATTGCCATAACTAAGTTATTCTTCAAATTGGATTGAACAAAACTAATATTTGTATAGTTCTACTCTTGGCTTGAACAAAACTAATATTTGTATAGTTCTACTCTTGTCTTGAACAAAAACAATATTTGTATAGTTCTACTCTTGGCTTGCCTTAAACATATTGCCAACTAAAGAACCCAATATTTGCAGCACACCAACTGATGGTTGGATTTCTTACTCCATAGCATTGACCCTCATATTCAATGGACATTTCTTATAATAATTCTAATTTTCACAAATCCAACAGACAACAACCTTACTACTATTTTTTTCCTAGATCCATCTGATAAAATTATCATGTCCTTAGTGTTATCACATTAATATGTCCTCAATATGTCCAAAATCAAGAGGGATATCACATTAAATTAGGTGGTTGACCACTAATATTGGTAATTTCACCCTAGTCTAATTGTGCATCCAAAACTAAAGATATAAATTTTTTATTTAGAACTTTGAATATAGAAAAAAAAGTTCATGAATTGGAACTAGGATGATGATGGACTACTCACTAACAACACAGGCACATGCAACTGAAGGTACAACCAAATAGGTACCTGTCAGATATTTCTTCATTGAGTGAGGAAATCTTAGGAAAAATAGAGGAAATGCGATTGCATCTAGCAGATATGATAAGCAAACAAGGACCAGAGGTTAAAAATTCATAAGAAAATTTTGTAGACGCATGAAATTTTTTCTTGTCGAAGGAGGATCATGCTCTTATGATGATGAGAGCATAGGAGACATAGAGTTTCCACTCAGGTATAAGAATCTGGTGAAACAATGGGTACCTAAGGAACTACCTCCTATAGATGTCGACTTCATTGTTAACAATAGGACATATCGCATTGCACCATCCTCCCTGCATGGCTTGGGGTTATTTTCCATGGATGTAATAATTGTAAAATACAATACAGTGAATGAGTTGATGGACTATGTTAGACCGTGTTACAATTATAACAATTGGATGAAGTTGGTCCGATACATGTGAAGTATGCAGAGATATGCACTCGCCGCAAATTATATACAACTAATAAACAAGGATAAAAATAAGGGAGTGACTCTATATATTGATGGAAGGCCTAAAGCTTTTGATAATATCGCAGGGTTATAAACAACACACGACCTGGGACAAAAAACAAACAACCGAATTGCATATATGAGGGACATGAAGAGAATCGAATAGTCATGTGTGCAATAAAAAAGATAGCTCCCGAGGAAGAGTTATTAGTGGATTACCATTTGAATTGAATAGAAACATTGACTAATAGTGTGCGGGTGCTTCAACAACACCTCTTTAAGAAACCTCTACTTATTTTATTATATTTTTTTATTATCTTTAACATTGTTTTTTTGTTATCCTTAACAATTTTTTAAATATTTGGGGGTTCTAATTATATTATAATGTGGCAGGATGATCATGGAAAAGGGCCAACCATAGAACATGTAAATGATTATCAATTTCCACTTTCATTTTACATGAATTTTATTATTTGCTTATATAATTTTATTGAAATAACATTGTTTTTGTTGAAATTATATGTATTCTGTAGGTCATGTTGATCATGATTCCACCGATGAGGAGGGGTTTTATTCATCCCCTGATCCCATGGTCTTAATAAAAAAAAAGATCATTAAAGTGAACAAGGAACTTTCTAGCTTCTTAGATCGTCCAGATCAAACTCCCGACGTCCTAGCAAATATCAATCTCATTATGTCACAACTTAACACATATAAGGTAATAACCATAATTTAAAGTGTTTTTTTTTAATGTACTCATATGTTCAATTATGAAACTTTGTTCTTTAACTTTTACATTGTCTCACGAAAAAACATTTTCTTTTTTATAAAGAGATTTTTGGAGCCTGGTCAGCCTGGTGTTGGTAGTAGTGGTGCTACAGAGACACTACAGAGTCCTAGTGCAGGCAGTCATATAGCTGCTAGAGTACTATTTACTTCTCCATATTCCACACCTAATTTAGATAGGAGCCATGACACACATCGCCAGACATCCACACATCGGTCAGAGTCTAGAGATGGTGGCAGAGATGAGGCTGATGGTGAAGTGGTTGACATGGTTTAATTTCTTGGAGCTAGATATGTGACAAGCACGGGTACCCTTCCATGCACATTTTTGGTCGACGATAATGGACTTGCATTAAAACAATCAAGACTCCCAGGTAGTTTTAATTCATATTTTAATCGTTTAATGTTGTCCTTCTCATACACAAATCATCTAGATTATTAATTTTAAATTAATGATCATATCTTTTTGTGTGTAGGAAATGACCATTTTTATAGGCGCCATGAGAGAAAGGCCTTGTTGATTTTGGGGCAACCTTATGCATGAGGTGGAATTTCCAAAATTCCAACCTCAAAAAGGAACTTATGGATTATCTTGAAGGCCTCTTTGGAGTAGACACGTTCAATAAAAAAACGGTCACCTCTATAGTGGGAAAATATTTAAAATATACGCGAGATGTTTATAGACAAATATTGGTAGGAAATCCTAGGTATGAGCATCCTCCTTCAATTGTAGAGAGGGATTGAAAGGTGATCATTGATGATGCAAAAGAGAATATTTTGAAAAAATCAGGAGAACAAATAACTAGTACACCAAGGTAAATTACAATATTTTGATTTCAATACCAGCTTTAGTTTTCTTTATATATAAATAAAAGTGTGGTTATATATAACATACTTGAAAAATTTGATGATAGGTTCCCTGACAGTTCGAAGGAAACCAAAGAAAGGATTGCCAAACATGGCTAAAACAAGCTAGGACAAGGTGGCTACTCGAGGTTACAGTCACGAATCGTAAGTACCCAAACATCTTAAGAATATTATTTGTATCGCCTTACAACTTTCAGGTAATTCCAGCGAAAAACATTAAAAAACCATACCCTTATGCAATGCAGGGTGACAACTTCGGAACTGAAAGCATGGAGGAAGACCTCCAACTTGGTTACAAGTATGGTTATAAATTTGTGGTTGATTATAGGAAAAGCATGGGGCAGACCCCAAGATCCAGTTTGTAGGATAAGGTAAATAAAAATTAGTCCACATTAACCTTTCATTACTTATAAAATACGTAAATGTTTGATATCATCCATAATTTAATGTCTTACTTTGTTTTAATCAGGGGAGCATCACTATCAACAAAACCATTAGTACTGGACAATAGAGTGTTGATAGTGAAACATAGCCATAAGATCATGGTGCTCCCCAACAACCCCATCCCAGTGAGGTGCAGCCCCAAGATGTTCTTGTGATTGAGGCCCGCGACGGTAAAATGGTTATATATTAATCATATACTTAATAATTTTGTACTTATAAATTTTGATGTTTCAATGGCAGAGAATGTCATAGTTGATCCTCCTCGACCTGAAGATCAGGTGAGTAGGTTGACAACCATTCCAATGGTGTCGACTAGAGGACCAGGTAAACAATTACATTGTAGAGTTCTTTTTAATATTAATGAACAACTTCAATGATATTTAAAAATTGGCCATATAAATTTAAGATTTTTGGTTTTTGTAGGTGATGGACTCTCATAGCATCATCCACGCCGTGGGTATGAGACCAGACTTACTTGGCGTGAAAGGACTGAAACAGTATCTGTTGTTGAAGAGAACCTAGTAAACGAAGACATAGAGATGGATGAATTACTTAAGAACTGGAAAGCACAAAAGAAGACTAAAAGAAATTCATGATGTGTAATAATTTTATAAGATAGTTAGATGTACATTATATAGATGAACATGTAATGATGCATATAATGCATTGACATTATGGGTACTTTTTCATTTGATAATATAGACAAGGCTATTTCTATGGCTTGTATATATATGTGAATGTAATTTTTTTATACACTTAATGATAATTTCAGCTTCTCTTATAAGACTTGGTATATATTGATTCAATATTCCTTGGTTCTATTGGTTCTATTGGCCTTGACATACAATTTTTGCATCAATTTGTGGCTCCATGGATATCATCCTAGCGATTTGAAGGCATTGGTAAACATAAAATTTAAGAGATTGAATTGTTCAAGTTTGGATTTAAATTTTACATGCTTGTTTGTTTGTGGGTTTCAAGAGTTCCAAACTTGTATCTCTTTTTTTTTTAAGAATGACAATCTCTTTGTATTTTAATATATAACGTGAGAATCCAAGCAAGACCTGGTGCCTTGTGCTTGGGCTATGGATTCTAGGCAATAAATAGAACTTGAATATGCAATATGCAACTTCAAAAATCTTGTGTCTTGATATATGCAACTTTGAAAGTCTTGTGACATGTGACAAGCATATTTTCCAAGCAATGTGCAAACTTTAAACTTGGTGCAATATGCAAAAAATTTTTTTGGGGAAGATGCAATAACAAGTTTTAAGGATTAAACATGAGGGGTTGGAAATGGCCATGTCAAATATTTTATAATAATTTTTCATAGCATTACCCTTCTTTTCATTGTGTCTCACATGACAAAGAAACAAAATCACATTGCCATTGTCAATTTATATGTGGAGGGTTATTCAAGGTTTCAATAATGTCTTCATATTTTCTTACTTTAATCCTATCATGGTCATGTTAATCCATATAGAGGTCCATGATATAAACACTCATTGTTATAAAGTTGACATAAAGTCCAATCTTCACTTTGTTGATTAAAGGGCACAATTTTGGAAACAATTAAATGTTTTTAGTTCCATGAAATTTCTTTTGTTTATTCAACAACATTAAGGATTAAACATGATGGGTTGGAAATGGAAATGTCAAACATTTACTCTTTCATACATGTGCATCATCTCAATCTTCATGTCTACAATATGTGGAGGGTTATTCAAGGTTTCAAGACTTTCTTCATATTTTCCTACTTTAAT
>ML786608.1:52935-84587 GCA_009831015.1 Picea engelmannii | reverse complement strand
TGGGAGATCCTTACAAAGTATGATGTTATGCTGTCATCCTCATTCATCTTCATGTCATGGAGCTCATTCTTCAAACTCATAACTTGTCCAATGTTTCTAACTGAGAAGATATTTGTTAGGGAATCGTACATCTTCTTCGATGAGTCAAGATGGGAGATGTAGGGTATCAAGTGATATTTTATAGAATCCACTATGATACTCATGGAATTGATGTCAACATATTTGAACATCTCCATAGCTGCAATGTTCTGTGGTTCCTTCTCTTTTCCTTCTTCAAACTCTGGTTTCACGATATTTCCTTTCACAATATCCAACACTTTATTCTTGGAAAGGATGAGGTCAATCCTTGTCTTCCATGCTCTGAAGTTAGAGACTCCATCTAACTTGTTCTCAGACTTCATAGAGTTAGCCATGGATGCTTGACTTGGTCAAACCCTAGATTTGACCAGAAACTCAATCTTCATGTCTTGTCTTGCTGAGAGTATCAGGAGATGTGCTAGGATAGAACACACTAATCTATCCAAAGATTAGGTCAATCCATTCACTTAAGGTGCCTCAACAAGAGGATTAGGGTTTCTGCAACTGCACCTGCTAGTAACCCTAGCGACAGTGTCTTGGAAGCTGCTTCTGCTAGTAACCCTAGCGACAGTTCCACAGTGAGCTCAATATCCTAGTGGCTATGTTTCCTTCCAGCATTTAGACTCAATGAAGGAGGTGTGGGCCCATAACCTATTAGAATATAGAAGATTGTGTGCTCATTTTACCATTGATGATACCCTCGTCACCCAACCATAGGCCGAAGCCACCCTCCGAGCACCTTAACCTTGACTGAGAATTACTCTGAAAGAAAACCCTAGGCTAGATAGATAAACAAGGTGTAGCGCATATTCCTTCAAGGATAGCACACCAACAATAGCTGATCAGATAGTCCAAACCCTATCCAAGAGATAGTCCAAGCCAACACTAAAAACTGGTTGCTGCAGCAGTTGCACTTGCAGCTCTCCTCCACACGTACGCACCAAACTAGGAATTGAAGTGCGCACTAGTTGCTGCTCTACAATTTTGAGATGTGTCAAATGAGAACTGACGCCCTGTATTTATAGTGGTTCTGCCAGATTTGCTGGGGCGAACTTCTTTTTCTGGGTATATGTCTGTTCAGTATATTATTATTAATTCTGGCCAACTTCTTCTCTTGGAGGCTAATAACCTAATATAAATTATCTTCTTGAGCCGACAAGACTTCTAAGGTTATTATCCAACTCATTAGGGTTTTCTCTTTCTTTTCGGAGTCTCCTATTCTCGTCAGGTTCACATGTGGAGGTAAATACCTCCTGTAGCTACCATAATATTAACATAATGCACACTCTCTCTACAAGTTAAACACAAGAAATGTGGTTGGTATTACAGTGGCTGATCAAAGCACATGATAGGTGATTAGGAAAGGTTCCTAACATTGAGAAAGGAAAGAGATGGATCAGTCTATTTTGGAAACGATGACTCATCTAGAATCATTGGAAGAGGCACATGCATAATTGGAAACAAGGATAAAAAGGAAAAAAATGTTCTACTAGTGTAAGATATGAAACATAATCTTCTAATTTGAATTCAAATGTGTGACCAAGGTCACGAAATTGTGTTTGATTGATAGAAGTGTGAGATAAGAAAAGAAGGTTCAGGTAGATTGGTTGCAACAACTGTAATAACTTCAAGCAACATATATGCATTAAGTGAAATTGGAAATGAAAAGTGTTTTCTAGGAAAGGAAGATGAAGTTTGGTTATGAAACAGAAGGATGGGTCACATAAATTTTGACAACCTTGTCAAAGTAAAAAAAAATGAAGCATTCGGAGAAATTCATCAGATCACGAAGCCGACCAACACCTTATGCAAGCATTGTCAACAAGGAAATCAAACAAAGACCAATTTCAAATCAAAGGAATACTCCACAACAAGACCACTAGAAATTGTGCATACTGATCTAGTTAGACCAACTAGAAAAAATGGTTTAAAAGGTGAGAAGTATTTTATGTTATTAGTTGATGATTATACAAGGATGAATACAGCTTGTTTTCTCAGGAAGAAGTGAGAAGCATTAGATAACTTCAAGGTATACAAGGAAATGGTTTTAAATGAAATGGATTCAAAAATCAAATTTTTGAGATCTAATAATGGAGGAGAGTTTACTTCAAAGGAATTTATGGATTTATGCAACAATCATGGAATAAAAAGGAAATTCTCAGTTGTTAGGACACCTCAACAGAATGGAGTTGTCGAAAGGAAGAACATGATAGTACAGGAAATGGCTCAAACAATATTAATGGATTCCAAGTTGATAGATGTCTTTTGGGCACATGCAATACATACAACAATGCACATTCAAAACAAATTAATGATTTGAAACAACAGTGATAAGACTCCCTACGAGTACTTATGGAAAGGAAGACTAACGAATGTGAAGCACTTCAGATTTTTTGGAAGCAAATTCTACATCAAAAGAGAAGATGGAAGAATGAGAAAGTTTGATTCTCATGTGGACAAAGGCATACTTGTTGGGTACTCAAGTACAAGGCATAATACAAATGTTTCAATATGAGGCTCAACAAAGTTGTGGAAAGCATCAATGTGATGGTTGATGAGACAAGTGGATAGAAAATAAGGGAAGAAGAAAAGGAGTCAGTGGAAAAGGTTCATGAAGAAGAAGCAAAGGATGAAGAAGTAATAGAAGGGGAAGATGAAGAAGATCAGATAGAAGTAGAAGAGAACGAATAGAAAGCACTTCCAAAGACACCTAGCAAAGGAATATAGAAGAATCATCCCTCAGATAAGATTATTGGTAACAGAGATGCAAGAGTTGAGACTAGAAGAAGAATTCGTTCATCGGAACAACTGCACCTAGCACTCTTACCTTCGATTGAACCAAATAGTTTTGAATAAGCCATCAAGGATGGATTCTAGATAAAGGCAATGGATGAAGAGTTGGATCAGATAGAGAAGAATGACACTTGGGAATTGGTTCCAATACCAAGGTACAAGAATGTGATTGACATAAAGTGGGTCTTCAGAAATAAATTGAATGAAGATGACCAGGTTACCAAGAACAAAGCTAGATTGGTATGTAAAGGATACTCACAGGTTGAAGGTATTGACTTTGAAGAGACATTTTCTCCAATTTCCATAATGGAAGCAATCATATTGATACTAGCTTATGCATTCTCCAAGAATATTAAAGTGTATCAGATGGATGTGAAATCAACCTTTTTGAATGGGGAACTAGAAGAAGAAGTATACATTGAGCAACCAAAAGTATTTCAGTTGTCAGAGAATGAATATTATGTTTGTAGGTTGAAGAAGGCCTTGTAAGGTCTAAAACAACCCCCCAGAGCATGGTATTCTAGACTGGACAAATATCTACAACATCAAGGGTTCAGAAAAGGAAATGCAAAAAACAACCTATACATCAAGGTAACTCAATATAGTGTTTTATTGATTGAATTTTATGTTGATGATATTATTTTTGGAAGTGATGATGATAGGTTGAGCCAAAATTTCACAAAGGATATGCATAATGAATTTGAAATGTCATTACTTGGAGAACTATCCTTCTTTTTGGGTCTTTAGATGTGTCAAAGAATCCAAGGCATTTTTGTTTCTCAAACAAAGTATATCAGAGAAATGCTAAAGAGGTTCAGAATGGAAGACTACAAACCAATCAATACTCCTATACAAACCAGTTGCAAGTTAAGAAAATATGATGATTCAAAGTCTACATATCATAGGAAATACTGGTCAATGATTGGAAACTTGCTTTATGTGACAACATCCAGACCAGATGTAATGCAGGAAGTTGGACATGTGGCACGATTTCAAGCAGCACCAAAGGAATCACATGTTCTAGTAGTAAAGAGGATATCCAGATATCTCAAGGGTACACAAGAGTTTGGATTATGGTATCCAAAAGGAAAGGATCTATCACTTATTTCCTACATAGATGCAGATTGAGCAGGTTGCATTGATAACCAGGGAAGTACAAGTGGAGAAGTGTTCTACTTGTGTGAGTGTTTGGTATCTTGTCTAAGAAATAAACATTCATCAAAATCATTTTCTACAGTCAAAGAAGAGTATATTGCAACAACAACATGTTGTACACATGTTCTATGGATGAAACAAACTATGACATATATACATGTTGAGTATGATGAGCCCATTCTGACATATTGTGATAATACAAGCGACATTAGTATCTCAAAGAATCCAGTGATTATTTCCAAGAAGAAGAAAATTCCAATAAAGTTTCATTTTCTACTAGAGCAGGTTGTAGAGGGGAACATCAATGTTGAATATGTGGAAACAAAAGAACAGGTTGAAGATATCTTTACAAAACTGCTTCCAAGGGAAGCTTTTGAGTATCTTCGACAGAGACTCGAAGTAATTTGTACTCCAAAATGAATTCTTTTGAATGCTTATCTTATATGTCTTATATTTACACGAGGAAGCACTGTAAAGAGGAAAATTCAGCTTGGGGGGAGCAGTTTCAATAAGAGTTTAGTCATGGGGAGAAACCCCAAGGACAGTTCAGTTAGGGGGAGAAACCTTGATGGGAAGTTACTTTTTCCATTGATGTCAAAGGTGAGAGATTCATCAGATGCACATATAGAGAGTTAGATTCTTGGAGAGATAACATAAAGGAATGCTTCCAGGGGGAGACATGGTCATAGGGGGAGCATGAGCGATACAAATTAAGTGTTGCATCAGAGTGTTTCCATCAATTCCAAAGGGGGATATTTTTGATTAATTAGGCTGGTTTTAATTGATGTAAACCCTTGAAGGAAGTATGGTAGAAAATTTCGGTAGCCCCAATAGTATGGTTAAGGGGCTTAATATTGTTTGATGTATAGTGGTATGAATTATAAATTTTACCGAGCCTTATTTACAATTTTGTTCATAAAACTAGATCTAAATTGGTCAATTCAAAATTATTAAATATTTGGGGCTCCATATGTCCTCTGGACCACTTGAGGGATGAGATAACATGCTATGGATTTTCTAGTCATGCCTCAAATTCGATCTTGTTTGGTTTTTAATACCATGTTCATTCGAGTAAGGCGAGTTTTAATGAAATGTTTTTCATGTACTTCTTTATTAAAAAAAACAATTTCACACACATATATAACTAGATCTCAATTATAATTTATGTTTGGGTTTAAAGGGTTTATATAGTTTCATATAAAGGGTCTCATATCCCACTCAATTATAAACTTGTACATATAAATTTAATGAATATTTATCCAAAAATGAAAGATAAACATGAAGTATAATCCCTACTTACAACAATTCGAAGTACCAATCACTTAAATAAAATGACTATCTATATAAAATGAAGTAATTGATCATCATTGTCATTATCCCACCACATGATAGAGAGAACATCATACTTGGGTGTTGTACATATTGTATTAGATATAATGCAATCATTACGATCTACACAAGACAAATCCACCTTATATATGACTTGAGCAAGACCACTATTTTCATAGTGTTTTTGTCTTTGTAGCTAGTTTGCCTCCTTCGCAAATTATTTTTTACCATTTCATGATAAATGGGTTTAGGTAATGTCTCCAATTTCACTCTAACCAAAAGATTGGGTTCAACAAGCAAAGGTCAATAGTTTTTCAAGTGTAATGGAATTAAACCCTTCATCCATGCCTCAATTGAAGGCCTTTTACAATGTCATGCAAAKGTTAAAAAATGTCTAAGGCAYGAAGTGGATGAGGATATTTATGCGTGCAAGAAGACATGGATAAAAGGAGGAAACCTTSATGYTCCATGTTCGACATTGTTCCTGGAGTCTAGGAATAAGATATTTATAAATATTATATTTATATATAAATGATKTTATAATGTAAWTATGTAAGCCAAATTTTAATAATGATGAAGCTAAATGCAAACATGTCTTGAGAATGTTTTAAGAATTTCCTCACGATGAAGCTAAATTTTAAGTGAAAATGAGGCTTATGAMTGTTAGGCACTTTAATTGTCTAATTAAATAGATAATTAAGGTGTTCAATATAAATTGTCAAACCCAGGGAAGTTTTGTTATTGGAAGATAATTGTGCACAGTCTATGCTAGATTATGGAAGCAACATTTATTCAAATTGYAGTAAGAAACCAAATTGAAAGGTTGAACTTTAACACAAGTTGTTGACACAGCTGTAGCTTCTACAGAATCGAAATCACACTTGTATAAATGAAATCCTGAACTGATGGGTGCATAAGAATCCTGGATTATCTAATCTATTCTAACTTTCTATTTTACTCTTGAAGAAAGAAAATATGTGCTACTTGTTGAAAGGAGACCTACTTAATTGCGGGAAAGGAATTCACACTTTTGTTTTCGGAGATTAAATCTAATGTAGGAAAGGAAAGAAATTCCCCAGCGGTATCAAACAATTTACTCTAATTCTCATGAGAGACACAGATGTGCATTAAATAGGAAAGAACTGACTGTAACAACAGATATATGCTAGAAATTCTAAATAGATCAATTATCCAAATCAAAGCAATTAATCTAAAACAACAAAATAGAGGGGAGTCTGTGAGGAAGGTGGGCCCTTTCCCTCTCACTGAATCCACTTGAAAATAGACTATGGTAGGTTAATGAAACTCAATCCACTTCTTTATTGATTCGCCAAAAAGGTTCAGATACAATGTGCTCTTCGTCACTCTCTATTCACAGCTAAAATTCGGTAATAATGATTACAAAGGCTCTGCTATTTAAAGATAGAGTTATTCAGTTGAAAATGGACTCAGAACATCTTTGAGAATCGAAGATTCTCAAGTTGTTTGTATGATATAAAAAATATGTTAAATGATCTTCATCATCAATGTGAAGCAAAATGTGTAACAACCTTGAGGATCAGTCTTCATGATTCGAATTTTCATGAGGGACCAGCTTCCAGGATCGGTGGATATCTGTTGCAGCAGGTGTAGCAGCTTCCAAAAAGGGTGTGCAATTGTTGTAGTCATGTAACAACATGCAGAGTTGGTGCACAACTGTAACAACCTTGTGTACCAACAACGATATTTCTTTAAGACTTGGTTGTTTTACACAGTTTAATCATTAGTTTGAATATTCATGGATAAAATATGAGAAACACTACCAATCCAACATGTTAAAGTGAATAAAATACAAAATCAAGATTAATGATGCATACCTTGGGAAAAAGGGTCTTAGAAACAACTATTAGGCATTTAGCATAGAATTGGTAAGGTTGAATGAGCAAAAGAGATGGTGAAAAAGGGACATTTATGGGTCCTAACAATGACTAGTTGCAAAGTATTTCAGTGAAAAGGGTATAAAGTGAAGGGCTGGTTCATGAAATGAAATGAACAATGGTTAAAATTTATGATAAGTTTGATGCAATGCATACACATACAAAATGAATCTATGGAAGCTTGAGAAGTACATAATCTCTACAAGAATGTGTATTCAAATATCCACCCAATATATGTGGAATTGTGTTCTCCCTTATTAAATTTCATGGTCAAGGTGAATATGGTGGCATAATCAAAATTTGTATGAACATAGTAAAACAACATAATTGATAAATAGATAAAAAGCTTGGGAAAACTACCCTAATGAACATGGCATGAAATTTGAAAGACAAAGGAAGTAGTATATTTTGAGATAGGGAGAATTAATGTTTGATCTCTTTACCATTTAACTAATATGAATGATTGAAAACATTATGTAGGTTCTTTGGAATAATTATGGGACAAATCCAAACCAAACCATTTAAATAGAACTTTCTCCATTTATCATGAAGGTAGTTTAATATTCTAACGACTTTATCACCAACTTGGAATTTCTTGCCTAAGTACAACTTTCCTTTCATATGTTTGCATTTATATATTCATATATTTAACATGTTATAAATCTCTAAGACATCTTTGTCAACCTATTCTAATCATAGAGGATAAACATAGTGAACCTCATCCAAGGTTGATAATCTTTGGATAAATTTTATAAATGAAGGAAATGCATTTACTTGAGTGACTAGAATGTGGTGAGGTTATATGTTAAATTGAAGAAGGTCATTCCTTTGATGAGAATTTGGAACTAAAAAGATGAAAAGCATCCAAGGAAAGTTTTTAAGTACAAGTTTGGATGGCTTACATTAAGAGATAAGAAGTAGATACAAATGCATGTGATGTAGTCATGAAGGATAAGCATAGGTAAAAAAAAAGTTTGCATACATCGAAACAATTCAAAGAGTACATAAAAGATAAGAGAAAATAAAGAAATGAATGTTAAAATAACAAAAAAACTAAGAGCCCTAGATGGGGTGACAAGTGGCATGGAAGTGGGAGCTAGGCAGCGCAAGGAGCTATTAATTCTTTCCGCTAGCCTCCCATCTCCCCAGCTTGAATGAATCACATTCACTGCGATTCAATGGAGGTGCATTGGGAACCTCAAGGAAATTTAAGTCAGCCATGCACGAACTAGGCTGGGTGTACCTACACCAGGCTTGTAGTCACCTTGGCCCTCATGGATCCCGCTCATGTAAATTTGCAAGGCCTTATGAAAGCTGGGATGATATACCATTCTCTCATTCCTCCCTGACATTTAGCTCATCTACTCCTTAGACTTCTCCCGACCCTCCACAACCTTTATTCTTTGAGCCCACCCTTGCCTTCTCTGGTTTCGTTCTTCCAAGCTAGCAACATGCCCAGGGAGCGAGGAAAATCCAAGAGAGGCCCACTGTATTATAGTTCCTATACTAGATGCAATCATCTTCCCCCTACCCAACTCTCCCTCATCATCACCAGTCATCTCAGGAAAAACCATCCCCCCACCCCAATTCCCACAATTGACCTTGGCAGTGGCCCTCTCATGGAAGAAATTCCCCCTCTCGATATTTCTGCCCCTCCACTGAACCACAACCCTGAAATAGACCCTCCTAGAGCCCACCCTCCAGACCATTACTGGGGCACTCATTCTTACATGGTGGAGGAATAAATTTCCCCCAAATGAAAAGTGCCCACTCCCTTGAAAGCAATAACAACGATGGACATGGAATGAGACACAATGGACATTGTGGATGGAGGGGACACAACTGAAGAAAATGATGCAATGGAAGAAATGGACGCGGATATGTTGGAGGAACTTCCTCTATCGACCCTAATTTGATTTGCAGAGGAGCAAATTTAGCTCATCTTTGAGCTGCAACAAAAAATGGATGAATAGGCCCATATCTATAACTTCTTGGGACATCACTTGGACCTCTTGATGGACACGATGACAACTGTGCCAGCTAGAAAAAGATGGCCAACCTATGGACAATTCATTTTCCCTACCTACAATGCCCAAGGATGGCCGAGCCCAAGCTAGTTCCCAGATTTTATGGTTTCTTTTTCCTTTAGTCATTTCCATAGAGAATTAAAATTCTCTATCATGCTTTGTAGGACAATTGGCCATGGCCATTGCACAGTAGAACAATCTGATATTTTTTGTCAGAACCATTTTTAGTTATAGTCTCAGACATGTTTGATGGCCACCTGTCCTGGTTTCCCCGTTGTTGCTGTGCAGGTGGAAAAATCATGTTTTTGCATTGACACGTAATTATGTGAATATATTTTTTGTGCACTTTTATTTACCAAAAAAAAAGAAGAAGTAAGAGATAAGAAGTAGAGACAAATGTATGTGATGTAGTCATGAAGGATACGCATAGGTAAAACAAAGTATGCATACATTGAAATATTTCAAAGAGTACATAAACGATAAGAGAAAATGAATGTTACAATAACAACAAAACATAGTAAACATAAAACAAAGATAGACACACAATTGTTAGCAAGTAATGTCCATTTTCATCATAAATATCACAACTAAATTTTAACCTGCATTTGTTTCGGTTCAAGTGATATTGAGTGAATTAAACCAAGATATTAAATTATAAATTTCACTAAGCTAAACCTATGAGGTTTCTTGCATTGTGGATAACTCCTCACTATTAACTAGGGATACTAATGGATATACAACATACTAATGGATCTACATGATTGTTAATAAAAGTTCTTGATGTTCTTAAACATCAAATGATTTGTGTACTATTAATTTACAATATGATATGCACATTTCAGTAGTGCATTTAGGTGGATATCTTATTGTAACACTTGAATGAAGTGAATATAAGAGGCCTTGGATTTAATCGATTGTCTATTATGGTTCACAAATTTATTTTTTTGTGTCTTCAAATAAATGTATTTTGTCTATATGATTATGGGTCACTCAAATAATCATATTGTGATATATCGAAAACCATGTTAACCTGGCTAAGAGAATAAAACCCATACATAAATTTCACTTAGACCTTCTACAATCCTTTTTCAAAATACCATTATTTTCATTTGTTATACTATCTTCATTGATGAACATTTTCAAACCCAAAAAACATGTCTTCTAGCTTCCTCAAAAGTAATTTTAATGTTAAAACATTACTTTTCTTTCTCTTATTAAGACAACTCAAAATATCTACCTCATTATTTTTTTTTGAATTGTTCTATTTTGTAAATTTAGAGATGTTCAAAAAATATACTCAAGAATGCCAAGGATAATTTTATCATGTGAACTAGTGGATCTACATAATAGTTAATCAAAGTGATTATTATTGTTAAAATTTCATTTCTTTGTGTTTTAATTTGCAAAGTCATACACCTTTTAGGAGTAGCTCATTTAGGGGGATATCTCATTCTAACACTTTCATGGATGAAGATACAAGGTCTTACATTTAATCAACTCTTTATTGTGTTTTACAACTTCACATTTGTATGCATTTGAATGATTTTATTCTTTCTAGAATTATGAATCACTCAAATAATCACATTACAATATATCCACAATGATATCAACTGTCGAAAGTAAAAAAACCCATACATAAATTTCATTTGGTGCCCTTATACAATCTTATTCAAAATTACCATTATTCTCATATTTCTCAAGGAATCACATTTTTGTTTCTTATGATATATTTAGTTCCATATTACATCGAAACAAACATTTCTTTCAGTTTGTTATATTATCTCCAAGGTTTTACATTTTAAAACCTATGCACCATGTCTCGTAACCTCCTCAAAATTTATTTTGATCTAAACATTATATTTATTGCTCTAGTTAAGACAACTCCAAATTCCTACCTTATTATTATTTTTTTTGTTTGAATTGTTTTATTTTTATTTTTATTTTTATTGCTCTTGTTAAGACAACTCCAAATTCTACCTTATTATGAATTTTTTTGGTTTGAATTTTTTTATTTTATTTTTTTAATTTAAAGAGATTTACAAAATATCTCTAAGCATGTAAAGTATAAGTTTATTGTATGAATTAGAAAATCTTCACAATAGTTAATCAAAGTGCTTATTATTGTTAAACATTGATTGTTTTGTATGTTTATTTGCAAAGTGATACACACTTTTTAAGGGTAGTTCATTTAGGTGGAGCTCTTCTTGTAATACTTGAACTGATGGAGAGTTGTTCATGCCACTTTTATTGATACCTAGGCAGGTTTATATTATTGTACATTTTTTTCAATGAGATTATTTGAATGACCGACCTTTTATATTCAAATTTTTAATATTAGTTTGTAATTTCTTAATAAAATTTGGCTTCATCATGAGGACAAATGCAAACATGTCTTGAGAATAAGTAAGATAGAGACTCAACTGTCAGAAATAAAAAGGTATGTCAACCAGAAGAATCCATTTATTGGGTGGCCTAAAGAAAACTGAAAAAGATATTACAAGATACAAGCTACTACTAAGATAAAATTATAATATATTCATGCGTTGCACATGATTTGGTCTTGGTGGAAGACATAGATGCCCCCATAACTATATTCATTCACGATTCGATTTATATGAGGGTTTTGAGCTATCATACAAAATCAAGGGGGAGATGCAAGCAACATCTTTCTAGTGGTTGTGAAATTTCAACAATTACATTAAGGGGTAGAAGTGAATGAAATATCAAAATAATGATCAAATTTAAAAAATCATGAGTCATATAAGGAAATAGGCATGATAGTGAAATCCAAAAAAAACAAGATGGAGTTGCATCAAATTAGGGACTTGCACCTCAAACACAGATGCTATATTTTACAATGTTTTGTATAACAATGGCATACCAAGAGGTATTGTGCATGCCAAATTGACATGCACAGACGCCACATGGTTGTTGTGCATGCAAAATTTGTCATGCACAACATCCATAGAATGAAGCACTATACTTATCATCTATCAACAATGTAAACTTTAAAAAATTTCATGATTTAGTTTATTTCCTATCAATAATGGGAAAAAGAAAACATGAGTTTTAGGATTAAGAAAACATGAGTTTTAGGAAAAAATAAGGATCAAATTTCAAAAATCACGAGTCATAGAAGGGAAAAGGCATGACAGTGAAAGAAAAAAACAACAAGATGACATTGCATCGAATTAGGGACTTGCACCTCAAACACAGTTGCCATATTTTACAATGTTTTTGGCTTGGAGTGCGACCTAGTTTAAAAATGTCATACCAATGGTTGTTGTGCATGCCATTTTGGCATGCACAACAACCCTATGGTTGTTGTGCATGCCAAATTTTACATGCACAACAACCATATAATGAAGCAATATACTTATCATCTATCAACAATGTAAACTTTAAAAAATTTCATGATTTAGTTTGATTTATATCAATAATGGGAAAACAAAAAACATGAGTTTTAGGAAAAAATAAGGATCGAATTTCAAAAATCACAAGTCATAGAAGGGAACATGCATGACAGTGAAATCCAAAAACAACAAGATGCAATTACATCAAATTAGGGACTTGCACCTCAAACACATCTGCCATATTTTAAAATTTCTTTGGCTTGGACTATGACCTACTATAAAAATGACATACCAAGGGTTGTTGTGCATGCCAAATTGGCATGCACGGAAGCCACAGGGATGTTGTACATGCCAAATTGGCATGCACAGAAGCCATAGGGATGGTGTGCATGCCAAATTAGCATGCAAAGAAGCCACAAGGCTATTGTGCATGAAAATCATAAAACTCATTTTTTCTCATTATTGATAGGAAATAAACTAAATCATGAAAAATTTTAAAGTTTACATTGTTGATAGATTATAAATATAGTGCTTCATTCTATGGTTGTTGTGCATGCCAAATTTGGTGTTCACCATTTTTATTGATTATCATAGCCATTGTTTACCAAAAAATATAATGAATTGAGGTTCTGAATAGATAGAGAAAATAATGAGCCCCCCAAAATAAACTTTTCTAAAAAAAGAAGATAATCATATCAAGTATTCACCATTTTTACTAATTATCATAGCCATTGTTTACCAAAAAATATAATGAATTGAGGTTCTCAATAGCTAGAGAAAATAATGAGCCCCCCAAAAGAAACTATTCTAAAAAAAGACTATAATCATATCAAGTAGCATTTTGAAACCCTAACATAAGATCTAAGTATGATCAATCTTCATGTCAATATCTAAATATGATATCACCATTAAGTGGTGTTGGTCTCAAAATTAAAAAAAACTAATAAAAACTAAGAGGCAATTAACATTTAACTCCAAACTTCAACTCTAAGCCATCACTGAGATAGATCTCTTCGTACCAGGAAAAAAAAATCATTTCTCAAATTTAAAATTAAATTTTTTTAAATAAATATATCTACCAAATAAAATGTACACATACCATTTTATATAAATAAAACAAATTGTGATTAAAGAAAAATTGGCATACTGAAAATGTTGAAGATTCATCTTCCAACATCCATGTGTTCCTTTTCTACCAATAATGTAAACATCACTGTAACAATAAAAAGAAAAACCAATAACACATATTAGCATATACTTTATTAGAAAATATTTTAAAGATATTTAACTTTATTAAATAACAATGAGAAAGAATAACATACCCAAGCATATCATCAAGATTAACATAACCATGTGGGCAAGAATAACATACCCAACCAGAGTTCCATAGATCTAAGATTATTGCTCTCTCTTTATTATACCTTTTTGGAATTTTTTAAAAACCAAACTTGCATCACTTCCAAAATAGTTACTCTCCATATTAAGTTATTCTTTGGATAAATATTTAATTTTCTTTTATAACCAAATGATCTTTCAACATTGCCTACATAATCTAAAAAAAGTAAGATCATATCTAGCAAATTTTTAAAGAGAAAAATGGTGTGCTTGGTAACCAATTTTAGTGTTCAGAGTTAGATAATACCCTGAAAATAAATTCACTTGTGTATGAAGAAAGTTGACAAATATCCATATTAATCCATTTTTCCAGGAAAATACTCATCTCCTCTTCTGCAATGGAATAGATGTTCTCATATAATCAAATTCCCTTTCAAATTAAATGACTCACAAATCTCCATATTAAGCCATTCTTCCAAGAAAATACTTATATCTATGAAAGTTCACAAATATCCATATTAAAATCCATTCTTCCAAGAAAATACTTTTCTCCTCTTTCTGTGGTGGAATAGATGTTCTCATGTAATCTTTCATGTACATGCAAAAAACACAAATCTGCACATATATTAAGTCACTCTTCAAAAACCATTTAAATATTTCATCTTTCTACATGGGATGTATTCATATTACATATAATAAAATGCTCTTTGAAATATGTCTTCATCGTGATCTAAACATAAGTGAGATCATGCACGTACATAGCTTATTTGTAAATTTATAGATGTTGGTTTGTGGTTAGTAAGAAATTAGTTAAGAGTTCGACAATACCCCAAGAAGGAATTCACTTTGTTGTATGCAGAAAACACAAATATCCATATTACATTATTCTTGGACAAGAAGGCAAGGAATACAATCGAAGAAAATTTAGAATCTTCCCCTTTTCTGATGTGGGATAGATTTTGTTCTCAAATAATCAAATACTCAAGTTCAAAATTGTTTACATCATTATCTAAAGTTTAAACATATAAATAAGATCATGTAATCATATTTTTAAATCTAGAATAGTTTGGGTTGAATCGTGATCTAATCTTAAATAAGATCAATATCCAAGTGAATTTAGAATCTTCCCTCTTTCTGATGTGGGAGATCTATATTATGTTCTCATATAATCAAATTCTAGATTTCAGAATTAAGTTTTCATCATGATCTAAACATAAATAAGATTGAATGTACCATTTTAGATGACGATAAGNAGTGAATTTAGAATCTTCCCTCTTTCTGATGTGGGAGATCTATATTATGTTCTCATATAATCAAATTCTAGATTTCAGAATTAAGTTTTCATCATGATCTAAACATAAATAAGATTGAATGTACCATTTTAGATGACGATAAGATTATATAGGATTTCTATATATTTCAAAATGATTTATCGAAGTGTTGAAAAGTTATAAAGACACTAATTGAGTAACCCTTCTATGAATAGGAAATTCTTAGTTAAAATTTTTATCAAACATAAATTTGAAAAAAGTAAAAGGAAAATATGCATATTCAACACAAATAATATTTGACATTTATATATAAAAGGCCCAGCATAAAAACAAACTAAAAATCACTAATGTGCAATGTACATACATTTAATTAAGCATCATCATGAATAGACGTATCCTTCTCAGGTATGGATACATCCTCCTCAATCCCAATCTCATGCACTCTCTTCTCCACATTTCCCCATAACACATTTCAAATTTGTACATTTGAAAATTAAATTTAAATTATTTAAACACATTGAATTGTAGTTTTAAATTGTGAAACACGTAATACATGTGATGTGCCAACCTGAATATCATCAAACACACAAGAGGATAGAATTTCCATGGTTGGTTGAGTCGCGGTCTTACCCACCATACCCTAAGATTCAATAAATTATATATATTTTTAAGACATTTTTCTTTTAAATTAATAATTTAAATGATATTGAAATTTTCATATATAACTAAATCTGTTTTCAACATGCAATGATACCTATGAATTCCCACCCTCTTCAAACTCTCCCAATGAGAATTGGGACAAGCCTACCCAAGTAGTGGGAGACAAAATAGGAATCTGTGTTCACATTAATACAAAAACATAAATTTCATGTATGTTGATTATTCAACAAGTTCTGAAGATTGGACAACTAAAGTGGATATTTTTAAGCACATACCTAATTCAACCCTTCCAAATTTAAACTTGATGAATAAGTTCCCATATTTATTGGAGATTCATTTAACAAATAACCAAACTGCAATGAATGACAATAACAACCCAATTATTTTTAAAGATACAATGATATGTATCTATATCTAGAACTACAAGAAAACTATCCTCAAATGCATGAAAAATTTACTAACTATAACACATACCAATCTGTTGTTCATTTCATAATTTTCAATTAACTCCTTCAAACCATTACGACAACATTTTGCATACTCTCATATATCTTCTATGGACATAGAATCTATCTACTCATATGTTTTGTAAACAAAATTGACTCGAGAATTGGCTTAATCTCTCTGACGGTTCAAACCAACATCAACACCATAAAAAAATGATTCTAAATTTTCTCTGATTTCATTTCTAGCCTCCTTGCTAACATTTGATGTAGCTCGCATATTTGAATGTGAGGTAAATTTCCTTGTTGTACGAAATATCAAAGGAAATGGAGGCCTCTGCAATGCTGCATTTCGATATGCCCATTTCCGATCATATGTCCGTCCTTTACCAGCCCCATAATAATTGGATGGTAGGATGGTATAATCAAGGTGCATGCCCATGAAAAACTCTACATAAAAGAGTCTAGAAAAGTAATGTGGAACCTCATCATTCCAAAACAAATTCCCATGTGCTGCAAAAAATCTATTATAAAGGTGTCTTGCTATGTTGGGGTGCTTAAAATATTGCACCTTCAACATCTCTCTCTTTAACCCCTCTTTGAAATTGAACATAGAAATTGCATCTTCTTTTGAAACTCTACTTTTTACTACTTCCCATTTATCAGGGCCCATCACCTTCGACTTTTGTCTCCTCATCAATTTGATAAAACTATAAATAATTGGCCCCATATTTTTATATGCATCCATACAGTTATGCAATGAATGCAAAACAATCTCCAAGATTTTCTTACTCTCTCGAGGGATATCCAAGCACCTCAAATCAATTTGTAGCTTGCTTTTAAAACTTGAGCATCGTTTGAGGGTCATTGCTTTAGTAAAACCTTCCCAAGGAATCTCATCACCAACATCTGAGGGATAGGTGGATGTAGGTGTGTAGTGTTTTGTTTCTTGATAGTGCCCACTGAATCCACCTTCACCATCTTCACCAATGTAAAGACCTTGATCGTTACGACAACAACTCTGATAACAGGTGCAATTTTTTTTTTTTTGTTTTAAAAGTGTGTGCGCGCATGTAGAAGGGAAACAAACACATTTGACTCTATGTCGCCACCCAAGGACTAACTAGATGCCACCACGATGATCACAATCAAGAAGAACACAAGGCACACAACAGGTACTGCAAGCATTAAGACCATAGACACAAGGTGCACAACGCAACAGTTAACGACATACTAGGTCATGCACAGTACGAACACAGAGGGACGAATCCATAGTAGTAGATCTTACTATTTCTGCACAGGAAAGCAGGGCGTTTAATCTTAGTTCTCTGATCCGGAGAGAGAGAAGGTCAGATAGGCTCCTGGCCGACTGCTCAGGCATAAACTAGTAACTCCGTCAGGTGTGTCGCAAGAGTGGAAACCTTTCCTTTAAAGGGCCCGAGACTCTTGATACGGCACTGGATTCTTTACATGAAACACTCACACACAGACACAGCTCCTAAGGCTACCTGGGGGTGTTGAATTCCCACCCAATGCAAGAAGACCCAACAAGACATTAACAACATGGCAGAGCAATAAATAAAAGAAAAACCTCATCCTCTACAGAAGGTGCAAGAAAAAGGACTCAGGCAAGGAACAACTAATAATTAAGACCGGACATTCCTACGCCCCGACTGTGATTGATTACTGACGAATTGCTCCATTAATTATCATTAACCGACGAATACCTTAACATAAGGTAAAAACCAATAATCTCAACCCCCATTATCTAGTTATAAAATCATTTTGCACTAGTTCAAGGACAAGCAATAATCACAAGCACAAGGCATTTTCTGTTAATCGCCATAAATGAGCACCAATATCATCACCATAATGGTAAACCTCCGAACATTTACACTCTCCATATTATCTTACCTTGCCTTCCAATTTATTACCATACTTTACAATAACCTTACAAAATATTAACATTGCAATTTAAACATCTTCCTTAACATTTTAATTTAAACAAATATTAACATTGCAATTTAAACTTCATCATTAGCATTGCAATTTAAATGATAATAACTTGACACTTTAATGGTTACCATCGACAATGGAATCATAATGTCATTACCATAAACGATAATTATAATAGAACCATACTATTAAAATGACAATATTAAAAACCAAATATTAACATAGCCATATTAAAACCCTAATATTAACGATAATATTAAAACCAAATATTAAAACCAAATATTAAAACCAAATTATTATACCACAATATTAAACCGTAGTATTAACCACAATATTAAATCAAATCTTACAACGATAATATTAAAACCAATATTATAACGATCATAGAACCATATATTAAAACGGCAATAATAAAACCAGAGTACATAGAACAGTATATTAAACCAAGACTAAATGATAATAGAACCATATTTGTAATAAAACCGCATTATTAAAACCGAAATTTTAAATAACACATTAAAACCAAGAATTAAAACGATGGTAGATCCATATTTATAATGAAACAACATTATTAAAACCGGAATGTAAAACAACATATTAAACCAAGAATTATAACGATAATAAAGTATTCGCCAGGATTTGGATTTGCTTGTGACTGAGAGCTGGCAACCTCGCCATGCGACGAATGTAACAGAGGTAAGTAATGGAAATACATCCAGAAGGGACGTTCCCCAGGAAGACGCACGGGCAGAAAGCTCGTGCTCGCAGATAAGGGTGGTTTCATACGGCAATTACAAACTTCCAGACAGGTTGTGGTAAATGCAGTAGAGTGGTAAACTAGGTAGCGAGAATACCAGCATCCCTACTAGCCAGCAACGCTTGCATCTGGTCAAGGGATATGCATTAGGTATAAGGTTAGATGCATTATCGGAGTATTTGGTTGACCTCTTCTCTCATACTGTACATGATCAAAACTGTAATGAATATAGCTTTCACAGAAGGGTGAGCATATTGTAAAAATAGAGCTGCGGAGAATAGATGGGTTGGACTCTTGGTCAGAGTAAGAATGAAGATCAAAGCTAAAGAATAACATGATGTAACGCTTCCATCAGAATCTAGGGAACAACCGTGAGTGTGGACATTCCAATGTACAATTAAGGTTATAGCTGAGAGCAAATTCGTGTGACGAGTAAAAATGGCGATCCTGGTTTGACGTCTGGTCTAAAATTCATCTTAAAACGAAGCAGCTATTCTATCCATGTAAGTCATTAATAAGTACATATATATAAGTATTTAAAAACCCTAAAAAAATATATTGGATATATTAAAGATATTAAGTGGTCTCCCCACTAATTTACACGACCAAATCCTAACCTTCCATTAATAACCATCAATGGGCAGAGCTCGTCCATCTATAAGAACTGTAACTAGACATGACAGTGAGCACCATGAAGTTGATGAGACTGACAATGAAGCAACTATAGCACCAATTCCATGGTGGAAGAATCGATCGTATATACTGCAGAAAAGGAGGGGCGATTTATTTTTTGAACAGATCAACAGCCCGCTGGTCTGAGTTGAAGAGCTCTGTCAAATCTGAAGGTAAGGTACATGAGTGCCATCCATGTGCAGGTTTGGGGCATTTAAAACGCAGACAAGGTGATTATCAACGCAATCAAATGGTCGTCGACTAAAATTCATCGCAGGATATGGATTGATAGAATGCAGAGGTAAATGGCGTGTTTATGCAGAGAGAAAAACAAAAACGGGCAACTGCGCTGAGAGTATGGCCCCAAATACAGTAAATACCCAGAGCCCATGAGATAGAAATACACAGGGACTAAAAAAATACAATGAGATTCAACGTTCCATAGTGCTGAGATAAAAATACATAGAGATTTAAAAATTTCACGGAGATACAACAAGCCACAGCGTCGAGATAAAAAAAATACACAGAGATTTAAAAATACACCGGTCGCATATCACCACAGTGAATATTGCTGAAGGTTAAAAAAAAAAATTCGAAGGGCTTCAACCAAAATGTCAAGGGTAGTAGGTGGGTGATGCCCATGCTGGTTTTATCCGAGATTCGGTGTCAACAAAGGCCAAATCTTAGGTAAGAGAAAGGGTTAAGATTCCAGCACAATAAATCATAAAAAAATTACACAGCACCGAACCCTAAATAATTTTTACTCCTCCCAGAGAAATAGTTAATAAAAATTACACAGTCCAGAACAATCAATAAGAAACAAATTACACAGTCCAGAGCCATAAATAACATTTACGCAATCCATTCATAAACTTCACAACGCCATTACCATGCATTCTAACTACAAATTTAAAGATCATTTTGTTGCCTCAGCGCCGTCCTCAAGTGTTGTCTGCATGTCGTGCCGCTCCTGCTCTGTGTCGACCATAGAGGACTCACCGGTACCTGCCAGCCAAATGCTAGGGGTACTTTGCTTCCCCCTTAGCCCCCCGAGCCGCAAAGGGGCCACACACAATCCAGATAGTAACCTAGCTTCCCATCTCACCTCCAAGGCTAAGCTACCACTCTAATACAACTGAGAAAATCCCCAACTCCTCACAAGTAATCAGTCCAGTTTTCAATTTCGACAGCATCACAATACCTAATATCTTCCTCCCCTTTTCCCCCCATGCCCCTTTATTTTTATCCAGTTTTGACCTAAATCACATTTATTTTAAGTTTTAATCAAAAACCCTCTAAAAATTCTATGTCTTATAAGTTTCACTCATCCCCCACGTTTCTCCAAAATTCTTTTTCCCCCTTTTTTTTTCTTTTAAAAAAAACTCAAAAAGGTAAATGCGCTAATCATCTTTTCATTTTATTTTTTTAAATTCATATATATATATATATATATATATATTATACTCCAAATTGTTAAATAATTTTATTACTATTGGTTCAATCTGAGTTTATGTATGAGTTTTAAGGAATAGTTTAGTCCCTTAAGCATTCAATTTATTCACTAAAGGTTATGCATTCTGTCAATCAAAACTATGGCTTTTGGTATTCGTTTATTTATGAATTAGTTTAATTTTTGAAAAACTATTGCGTTCATAAGGGAGTTATGGTTTCAATAAGTTAATGAACTCTCATTGCAGGTTGCGGTTAAGGAGGAGAGGCCTTCAATGAAATTTATTGTCTGAGTTGACTAAAATTGTACTTATGTAATAGGATTAGGTCAAGATTCATAGGGGCTATTTCATTTAGAATTAGGGTTAGGCTCTCTGTTTTTTTTTTGTTTTTTTTTTTAAGAGTTAGAGTTAGGGCCTTTTTCCTTAAGGTTAAACGAAATTTTTATCTTAGAGAGGTTTTTTTTTTTGACTTAGGTTTAGATTTTGAACTGGACGACGATTTGTTTAAGGGTTTCGTTTTAAGAGGTTATTAAGCGTTATTGTCTTAGGGATATTTAGGTTTGTTTGCTTAATCCAAATCAATGCTACATGCCCTTTAGGACACACCACGTGCTCCAAGGGTGCCACTCACCTCGTTCGTTTCCTTTGCGCGACGTGCCCTTCAGGATGCACCACGTGCTCCAAGGGTGCCACTCGCTTCTGGTGTTTCTTTTGTGTGATGTTCCCTTGAGGATGCACCACGTGCTCCAAGGGTGCCACTCACCAACTGGAATGATTGGTAGAAATATATAACCCCTAGAGTCAACACTCCACCAGGTGAACTCGTGGGAGACTAAGGGTTCTAAGGAATAAGGCCCCCGCCTTATTGCACGCCCCTTAGAATCATCGTGAGCGACTGTCGCAGTCTGCCCTCATGACATCGTGGATCCTCTCGAATTAGGTAATTGTTAACCTATAGTTCGAGCCACGGTGGGAGTGCTAGTAGGCGGTGGCAGGGTTGTTGTCCACCCCTCTCCCTCAACCTCTCTGGAAATCGTGTGTGGCCCCTTTACTCCATATGTGAGTCTGGTCAGCAAGCTATCGTCAGCCTGCATCATCAACAATCATGTCAGAAATGTCAACATCATATCATCAAATCAAATGAAATATCATAGTAAATAAATCAACCCCATAGCACACTCCCTGACTCAATCTGGTGTCCAAGGGGGTTCCACCGATGCCTCTGCATTATCAAGGTCCAAAACCCTACACACTCCATGAAACTGAGTCAGCAACACCTGTCTACAACAAAGTAGTAAAAACATCATGTCATCTATCATAATGCATCATAATCAAGGATAAATAGTTTATCATCATAAAAGTCCAGATCACTTGCGAGCAAGTGTCCTCAAAGAATAAGTTTTCTTAGTGCGCTAGAGTAGGATGTTACATACACCCCCTCTTGGTCTAAACTTCGTCCCGAAGTTTCTCAGTATAAATGCCGAAATAAGAGTACCATAGTATCATAAGTCTATCTATCAAACAAAAGTGGGAACTGCTGGCGCATATCATATGCATCCTCCTAGGTCGTCGAGTGTGGACTATAACTGTCCCATTGGACCTTGACCTGATCTACCATTCGACGTCGTAATTGTCGAACGTGATGATCTAAGATGCGGACCAGCTCATCCATGAGTGCTCCCTCATTCGATACCTGCAAGGAACTCATGTCAATGACGTGTGTAGGATCACTAATATAATGTCTCAAAACAGATACATGAAAAACATCATGCATACGTCTCAAAGAATCAGGCAAGGCTAGTCGATAGGCCATGGGCCCCTTTCTCTCCACAATCTCGAAGGGTCCCACGAACCTAGGAGAGAGTTTAGCTCCCTTTCCAAACTTGATTGAACTCTTATGCGGTTTAACCCACAAGAAGACTCAATCGCCGACCTCGTAACTACGGTCGACTTGGTGCGCATCGACAAAACTCTTCTGTCGATCCTGTGCTTCTTTAATCCTTTGTCTTGTGGTTTGCATTTTCTCTTCCATTTCTTGGATCGCTTCTGGTCCCACCAGGACCCTATCCTCAAGCCGATCCCAACTCAAGGGCATCCGACATGGTCGCCCATAAAGGAACTCAAAAGGTGCCATCTTAATGGTGCTCTGGTAGTTGTTGTTGTAAGCGAACTCTACTAGAGGCAAGAACTCCTCCCAATGCTTTTGTTGGTCCATCACGTACATGCGCAACATGTCTTCCAAGGTTTGGTTCATTCATTCGGTCTTCCTGTCAGTCTCTGGGTGATACGCAGTACTAAAATTAAGTTGGGTTCCCAAGGCCTCTTGGAAAATCGTCCAGAATCGTCCAGTAAACACCGATCCTCAATCGGATATAATATTTTTAGGCATGCCATGCAGCCTCATAATCTCATTGATGAAAACTCTCACTATGTCAGGTTCCTGATACGTCGTACACAGAGGAATAAAGTGAGCACTCTTCGTCAGAGTGTCTACTACTACAAAAATCGAGTTGTGTCTCCTTGTCGTCAGTGGCAATCCAACAATAAAATCCATCGAAATAACTTCCCATTTCGATTCTGGAATAGTATGTGGTTGAAGTAATCCTGTCGGGTGTCTATGTTTAGCCTTTACCTACTGACACTCTAGACATCTAGCCACAATTTGACTATGTCAGCCTTCATTCCCTTCCATAAGAATAAGGGTTTAAGGTCTACCCTCATCTTCGTAACTCCTGGGTGAGCCATGTAAAATACTCTATTAGCCTCGCTCAGGATCAACATCCTCAACTCGTCGTTAGGCGGTACGTAAATCCGACCTCTAAACCTCAATAACCCATCGCTATCAAAAGAAAATCCCTCATATCGTGGTACCATCATTGTGTTTTGTCCGATAAAATCCTTGACTTCTTTATACCAGTCATCGTCACGCTGTAAAGTGAGAATCTTCTCACATAGATATGTTTGAAGAGGCAACACTGAAAAGATGCGTGGCCTCCGACTCAAGGCATCCGCCACTCGGTTCACTGTTCCCTTTATGTAAGTAATCTCGAAGTCGTACTCGCTAAGCAAATCCGACCAACTCTGTTGTCGCGCGTTCAGGTCACTTTGCGTGAAAATGTGTTGTAGCCCACAATGATCAGTCTTTAATTCAAATTTTCTTCCAACAAAGTAGTGTCTCCAAATCTTCAAGGAATAAATGATGGATAATAACTCCAAATCCTCATGTCTTCTCAACTTCCTCGAAATGTAAGCAATCACTCGTCCGTCATGCATCAAGACTCCGCCTAAACCTTCCTTGGATGCGTCAGTGCATACCAAGAAGTCCACATCCATGTCAGGGACCTTTAGTGTCGGTGCTATGGTCAACAACTCCTTAAGACTCCGAAATGCTTCTGCACATTTCTCGGTCCAAACAAACTTCTTGTTTTTCTTCTGCAATTCCGTGATCGGATTTGCTATCTTTGAAAATCCCTCAACGAACCGTCGATAGTATCCTGCTAAACCCATAAAACTATGCACTTCTGTGACATTCGTCAGCGCAGGCCATTCCATAATAGCCTCAACCTTGGCTGGATCCACGGCATTACCTTCGTCAGAGATGACATGCCCTAAGTAGTAAATCCTTGATTGATAAAAAGAGCATTTGGACAACTTCCCATATAATTTGTGTTTTCGTAAACATTGTAGTACCAAGCACAAGTGCTCGTCATGCTCCTTCGTTATCTGAGAGTAGATCAAAATATCGTCAATGAATACTTGGATGAACTTGTCCAAGTACTCGCGGAACACCCCGTTCATCAAACTCATGAATACCCCTGGGGCGTTTTTCAATCCAAGCGGTAGAACAGTAAACTCGTAATGTCCAAATATCATCTTAAAGGTGGTCTTAGGGATGTCATCCTCCTTGATCCATAGCTGGTGATACCCGGATTGCAAATCGATCTTGGAGAACACCGTCGCACCCTTCATTTGATCAAACAGATCATCAATTCTTGGTAAGGGATATTGATTCTTGATTGTAGCCTTGTTCAGTTGACGGTGGTCAATGCAAAGCCTCCATGATCCGTCCTTCTTTTGTATGAAAATAACTGGTGCACCCCACGGTGACACACTAGGATGTATCAGTCCCAGGTCCAACAACTCCTTCAGTTGCATTTTCAATCATTGCAACTCCAGGGTCGACATCCGATAAGGCGTTCTTGCTATCGGTTCGGTTCCTAGTTTCAGGTCTATGGTAAACTCCAGTTCCCTTTCCGATAGCATCCTAGGCAACTCCTCTGGAAATACATCCACAAACTCCTTCACCACCGGAAGGTGTTCTAGACCTTCCGCTACTCCCTTCTCATTTAGCGCAAGGATCGCATAAAGTTTGCACCCCTTGCACATACTCTTCCGTAACTGTAAGGAAGAGACAAACCACAGGGAAACTCCCTTGTTACTTCCTACAATCACATGTCTCTATCCTTCATCATCAACCAAGCTCAACCATTTCATCTTACAGTTGAGTATCGCCTCATGCGTTTCCAACCAATCCATACCGATCACGACGTCATAAGATCCTAAGATCGTGACGTATAAGTTGACCCTCATGAAAAACTCTCCCAGGTTAAGGGCACAGCCCGTAACCTTTCCTCCAACCTTCTGTTTGGCTCCTGAAGCCATTTCCATGAAGCTAAACTCATCATGTTCGACTACCTTTACCTTAATCCTTTTTAGCGTTGCACCAGAAATGAAACTCTTAGTAGCTCCTGGGTCTATCAAAATACTAAGGGTCTGGTCAGCGACAGTACCTATCGTCTTGAGCACAGTCGACTGGTGCTCTGCCTGGCGGTTATTCACTGCTGCATGAATCCAATGGGCCTTGCCCATATCTCCCACGGTAGCGTTTCCGGCTGATCCGAACACCCTGGTCCTCTCCCTAGGATAGCTGCGCTGGTAGTGCGGCTCCCCACACGTCCAGCACCCCTTCTTCGGCCCAGTAGTCCTGGTACCCGAAGTAGAAGATGACTGCCCACTGGCCTGAAACCCTAGTCTGTTCTACTGAACAAGCCTAAACTGTTGCTGCTGCGGGCGATGTTGCTGATGGTGCCGTGGTCCTTGATAAGGTGTCCACTGCTGAGGCGGCGGTCGTCGAGGTGTAGAAAAAGTGGATCCCCTCTTGAAGTCACGATGTCTCGGCGTATGTCTCGTTGGTGTCTGATGCTGCGGCGTACCAGATGAACCCTGCCCTGCTGGTCTCGCTGGAGTCCTGGTCTGACACCCACTGATAAGTTCCTCCTCTGCTATGAGGGCCTTTTGGACAACGTCGTGCAAGGTTTGAGGCATCGAGATCCTAACCTTTGCACGCAGGCTATCGTTAAGGCCAAACACGAACCTATTGACCTTGAGCTTCTTAGTGTTAAGGTGCAGAGCATATCAGAGCAGCTCCATAAAACATGCCTCGTACTCGGGCACTGTACGACCTCCCTGTCGTAATGCATTGAACTCATTGAGCTGACGCTCAATGAATTCCTCTGAAAGGTACCTCTCTCGGAACCGTTCCTCGAACAGTTCCCATGACACGTCTTCAATGACCATGTTTAGCTGCGACAGGAGCATCTTCCACCATAGAAGAGCAGTCCCCTTCAGTTGAAAGACCGCCATGCGGACCTTCATGTTGGAGGTATAATCGCGAAGTGCGAAGCACAATGCCATATTCTCCAACCATTCCTTGGCGGCTTCGTCGTTCGGGGCACCAAAGAACTTGGGAAATTTTACCTTCTCGAGTTCATGGTGAATGCTACCTGTAACGACCGATGCACATGGCAGAACCTCAGGGGGTGTTGTTGCCCTGGCCTCGTCTCGGTCCAATCTACTGAACAGTGCCTCGGACATGCGCTGAAAAGATCTCATCATCTCAACAACATCGCCAACTGCTATCTGCTCCTGTCCGAGAACCTACTCGCCTCCCTGGGGGTTAGACCCCTCAGGCGTGGATACTACTGGAGGCGTCACGCCTCCTCCCCTAGCACCCCGTCATCTACCTCTGTGACGTCCTCTAACCATGATTACCTACACACACACAATCAACTCGATCAACAACAGTATAATCAATCTAATCATGTCAACGAAAGCCATAGCGAAGCCCACGTTGCGGGTCGAACTGGCTCTGACACCATATGTAAAGACCCTCCTCGTTACAACAACAACTCTGATAACAGGTGCAATTTTTTTTTTGTTTTAAAAGTGTGTGTGCGCGTGTAGAAGGGAAACATACACACTTGACTCTATGTCGCCACCCGACGACTAACTAAACACCACCACGATGATCACAATCAAGAAGAACACAAGGCACATAACAGGTACTACAAGCATTAAGACCAGAGACACAAGGTGCACAATGCAATAGTTAACGACATACTGGGTCATGCACAGTACGAACACAGAGGGATGAATCCATAGTAGTAGATATTACTATTTCTGCACAGGAAAGAAGGGCGTTTAATCTTAGTTCTCTTCTCCGGAGAGAGAGAAGGTCAGATAGGCTCCTGGCCGACTGCTCGGGCAGAAAATAGTAACTTCGTCAGGTGTGTCGCAAGAGTGGAAACCTTGCCTTTAAAGGGCCCGAGACTCTTGATACGACACTGGATTCTTTACACGAAACACTCACACATAGACACAGCTCCTAAGGCTACCTGGGGGTGTCGACGTCCCACCCGATGCAAGAAGACCCAACAAGACATTAACAACTTGGTAGAGCAATAAATAAAAGAAAAACCTCATCCTCTACGGAAGGTGCAAGAAAAAGGACTCAGGCAAGGACCAACTAATAACTAAGACCAGACATTCCTACGCCCTGACTGTGATTGATTACTGACCAACTGCTCCATTAATTATCATTAACCAATGAATACCTTAACATAAGGTAAAAACCAATAATCTCAACCCCCATTATCTAGTTATAAAATCATTTTGCACTAGTTCAAGGACAAGCAATAATCACAAGCACAAGGCATTTTCTATTAATCGCCATAAATGAGCACCAATATCATCACCGTAATGGTAAACCTCCGAACATTTACACTCTCCATATTATCTTAGCTTTCCTTCCAATTTATTACCATACTTTACAATAACCTTACAAAATATTAACATTGCAATTTAAACATCTTCCTTAACATTTTAATTTAAACAAATATTAACATTGCAATTTAAACTTCATCATTAACATTGCAATTTAAATGATAATAACTTGACACTTTAATGGTTACCATCGACAATGGAATCATAATGTCATTACCATAAATGATAATTATAATAGAACCATACTATTAAAACGACAATATTAAAAACCAAATATTAAGACAGCCATATTAAAACCCTAATATTAACAATAATATTAAAACCAAATATTAAAACCAAATTATTATACCACAATATTAAACCACAATGTTAACCACAATATTCACCCACTTAATGTTAAACCACTTAATATTAAACCATCATATTAAACCACTTAATATTAAACCATAGTATTAACCACAATATTAAATCAAATCTTACAACGATAATATTAAAACCAATATTATAACGATCATAGAATCATATATTAAAATGGCAATAATAAAGCCAGAGTACATAGAACAATATATTAAACCAAGACTAAACGATAATAGAACCATATTTGTAATAAAACCGCATTATTAAAACCAAAATTTTAAACAACACATTAAAACCAAGAATTAAAACGATGGTAGATCCATATTTATAATGAAACAACATTATTAAAACTGGAATTTAAAACATCATATTAAACCAAGAATTAAAATGATAATAAAGTATTCGCCGGGATTGGAAAGCCAGGATTGGATTTTCCTGCGACTAAGAGTTGGCAACCTCACCACGCAGCGAATGTAACAGAGGTAAGTAATGGCAATACTGCCAGAAGGGACGTGCCCCAGGAAGACGTGTGGGCAGAAAGCGCGTGCTCGCAGACAAGGGTGGTTTCATACGACAATTACAAAATTCCTGGCAGGCTGTGGTAAATGCAGTAGAGTGGTAAACTAGGTAGCGGGAATACCAACATCCATGCAAGCCAGCAACGCTTGCATCTGGTCAAGGGATATGCATTAGGTATAAGGTTAGATGCATTATGGGAGGCTCTGGTTGACCTCTTTTCTCATACTGTACATGATCAAAACTGTAATGAATATAGCTTTCACAGAAGGGTGTGCATATTGTAAAAATAGAGCTGCAGAGAATAGATGGGTTGGACTCTTGGTTAGAGTAAGAATGAAGATCAAAGCTAAAGAAGAACATGATGTAACGCTTCCATCAGAATCCATGGGAACAACTGTGAGTGTGGACATTCCAATGTGCAATTAAGGTTATAGCCGAGAGCAAATTCATGTGACGAGTAAAAATGGCGATCCTGGTTTGACTTCTGGTCTGAAATTCATCTTAAAACGAAGCAGCTATTCTATCCATGCAAGTCATTAATAAGTACAAATATATAAGTATTTAAAAACCCTAAAAATATATATTGGATATATTAAAGATATTAAGTGGTCTCCCCACTAATTTACATGGCCAAATCCTAACCTTCCATTAATAACCATCAACGGGCAGAGCTCGTCCATTTGTAAGAACTGTAAGTGGACATGACAGTGAGCACCATGAAGTTGATGAGACTGACAACGAAGCAACTATAGCACCAGTTCCATGGTGGTAGAACCGATCGTATATACCGCAGAAAAGGAGGGGCGGTTTATTTTTTGAATAGATCAACAACCCGCTGGTCTGAGTTGAAGAGCTTTGTCAAATCTGAAGGTAAGGTACAGGAGATCCATCCATGCGCAGGTTTGGGGCATTTAAAATGCAGACAAGGTGATTATCAACGCAATCAAATGGTCGCCGACTGAAATTCATCGCAGGATATGGATTGATAGAACGCAGAGTTAAATGGCATGTTTACGCAGAGAGAAAAACAAAAATGGGCTACTGCGCTGAGAGTATGGCCCCAAATACAGTAAATACCCAGAGCCCACGAGATAGAAATACACAGGGACTAAAAAAATACAACGAGTTTCAACGTGCCACACCGTTGAGATAAAAATACATAGAGATTTAAAAATTTCACGGAGATACAACGAGCCACAACACTGAGATAAAAAAAATACACCGGTCGCATATCACCACAGTGAATATTGCTGAAGGTTAAAAAAAAAAATTCGAAGGGCTTCAACCAAAATGTAAAGGGTAGTAGGTGGGTGATGCCCTCGCTGGTTTTATCCAAGATTCGGTGTCAACAAAGGCCAAATCTCAGGTAAGAGAAAGGGTTAAGATTCCAGCACAATAAATCATAAAAGTTTTACACAACACCGAACCCTAAATAATTTTTACTTCGCCCAGAGCAATAGTTAATAAAAATTACACAGTCCAGAACAATCAATAAGAAACAAATTACACAGTCCAGAGCCATAAATAACATTTACGCAGTCCATTCATAAACTTCACAACGTCATTACCATGCATTATAACTACAAATTTAAAGATGATATCGTTGCCTCAGCACCGTCCTCAAGTGTTGTCCGCGCGTCGTGTCACTCCTGCTCCGTGCCGACCGTAGAGGACTCACCGGTACCTCCCAGCCAAATGCTAGGGGTACTCTGCTTCCCCCTTAGCCCCCTGAGCCACAAAGGGGCCACACACAATCCAGACAGTAACCTAGCTTCCCAGCTCGCCTCCAAGGCTGAGCTACCACTCTAATACAGCTAAGAAAATCCCCAACTCCTCACAATTAATCAGTCCAGTTTTCAATTTCGACAGCATCACAATACCTAATAGCTTCCTCCCCTTTTCCTCCCATGCCCCTTTCTTTTTATCCAGTTTTGACCTAAATCACATTTATTTTAAGTTTTAGTCAAAAAACCTCTAAAAATTCTATGTCTTACAAGTGTCACTCATCCCCCACGTTTCTCCAAAATTCTTTTTCCCCCTTTTTTTTTTCTTTTAAAAAAAACTCAAAAAGGTAAATGTGCTAAGCATCTTTTTATTTTATTTTTTTAAATTCATTAATATATATATATATATATATTATACTCCAACTTGTTAAATAATTTTATTACTATTGGTTCAATCTAAGTTTATGTATGAGTTTTAAGGAATAGTTTAGTCCCTTAAGCATTCAATTTATTCACTAAAGGTTATGCATTCTGTCAATCAAAACTATGGCTTTTGGTATTCGTTTATTTATGAATTAGTTTAATTTTTGAAAAACTATTGCGTTCATAAGGGAGTTATGATTTCAATAAGCTAATGAACTCTCATTGCAGGTTGCGGTTAAGGAGGAGAGGCCTTCAATGAAATTTATTGTCTAAGTTGACTAAAACTGTACTTATGTAATAGGATTAGGTCAAGATTCATAGGGGCTATTTCATTTAGAATTAGGGTTAGGCTCTCTTTTTTTTTTTTTTTT
>ML786607.1:656836-680101 GCA_009831015.1 Picea engelmannii | reverse complement strand
TTTACTACAATACTAAGTGCTTTTGGAATTGAGCATATATAGTGCGCAGCTACCTTTGAAACAAAAGACTTCCCTGGGTTGATAATTTATGTTTCACTTGGTTGTTTGAAATTAATTAAGCAATTATAGTGACCAACACTTGGTTGGAAACAAGTCATGATATTCATGCAGTAACTCTGTAATCTTGTCAATAGTGGAGGCATCCCATTAATCTCCAACATTTGCAATTTTTGGTGTCTGCTCTGTTCCAATGTTGACTTTCTTGATCTTGATCGGTTGTCCAATGAAAGGTAGTTCAACTCCTAGTCCTTCTATGTCTCTTTGACCTTCTGTTTCGGTGATGTTCACATTCCTTGGATCATTGTCTTTGCCTACATTGATATTGTAATAGGCTTGAAACTATTGAAGAGGCACAGTCCATTCATCCTCTTCTTGCTCCAAGGGGAGGCTAGGTGCCTCCTCAAACACTTTCTATCTTATGACTTGTAATGCTTGATCTATTGTAGGATATTGCATTTGAAACAAAAAGGTAGTTACAAAGTTCTAGGTCATACCTTCCCAATCTGCAGTGATGAGGTGTAGTTATGCTTGTAGGTACCAATTGATAGGGGTTGTGTCCAACATGTTTATGAATTTATGCACCCACTTCTCTCGAGGAATGTTTCTCCATCCTTCCTCACATCTTCGCACATTTTTTTTTGGGCAACTTCGACCCGTGTATCTAACTTCGAAGCTTTCTACTTGCTCTGCAAATCGTATTGTGATCAAAGTGTGACATTGTACCCAGTTTGTAATATTGTTTTTGTGTGTCCCCCACCATCTCACTAAAGTTGATTTCAGGGCCTCATCCATCACCAATAATATTTGTTGTGTTGGTACAATTTCTTCAAAGTTCACCAAGAATGATTCCAAATGATTTAGACCGTAAAAGGTGGGCAAGTTACTTATTCTTGTGCCGATCCAACGAACTTCTCTGGTTAATCTAGAAAATATCCTTGTATATACTTCGTACATTTTGTTCTGTCAGTTCTCCAGTGCTTCTTATGAATCCGATGAACATGCGATTTCATTTCGCCATCTCAAATTCCTATCCACAGTAGGATTAATGTAGTCCTGTTGTCTAGTTGTTAATTTGTATATGTTTTCTAGTTCATATGTCTGGTATTCTTCTCTAATGGGTTCTGTGTATCTCTGACCTTCATCGGGATATAAAGGTGCAATGAACCTAAGTCCATCTCCTTCAAACATCATTTTTCTTTTCTTTAAATCAACCACAGTGGAATTATTTAAAGCCCAATCAATTCCTAACAACGCAGGGTAAGGATAGCTATCATCAACTATCTAAATCACCTTGAAGTATGCAAATGTCCTTACTCCATTGATGTCCACAGGGACATGTTCCAATATTCTAAAGGGGCTTATAGCTTGTTGATTGTCCATCCTAATCCTGATAGGGGAATATATCAACTTTGGTTTTCCCATCAGTGCCCAGGTCTGCTTTGTCATGACATTGACTTCCGACCCTAAGTCGAGGACCACATAATCTATATCATACTCTCCAATTTTAGCATTCAAGTGTAGTTCCTTATTTGTCCTTATCCTTTTTGAGACTTGGTGTACTGCTCTATTCAGTAAAGGATCTACCCTTCCTATCTCATACCGTCTGACCAAATTTTGCAATTCTTGTATGGATTTCTCATCTTTAATTAGCTCTATAAACCTAAACAAGAAACTGACAAGTTTACTCACCTCTTTTCCATCTTTGGGTGAAGCAGATTGATCAAATTCCATAGGCATTCCACATTCTCTTACTTTCAGTCGTGTCTTCGATGAAGAGCCTTGGTCTCTCCCAAATTCTTTTCTTGCCTCCTCAAAGATTTGTCTTTCTTTCTTTGCATCAAAAACTTGTGTCTTCTATGTATCTTTCCTGACTCCTAATTCTTTTGTAGTATTTCCTTGGATCACTCTATCCTCTCCTATAACAACGCCCCCTCTAGTGATAACAATAACTCTGGGATCTACTCCATGAGGTTCTTCTTTGATTAGTTGTATTTGCGGGTTCTATTGAGGTCCCCGTCTCTCTTGAAGTTTAGCCAACAATGCTGGACATTCCTCGATAACATGTTTGAAGGATTTGCAATAGCTGCAAGTGGTACAAGGGTTTTGATATTCCCTTGCCAAGTGTCCTAGTTGTGCGCAGTTATAACAGATTATCTGTCCTTGACCTCGACCCATACCTCCTCGTCTTCCTCTTCCTCGGAATCCACCACGAGGGTTGAGGTTTCCTCTCCCAGGGGAGTTATATTGCGCAGTGCTTCATTCTTGTTGTACTTCTCCTTGAATTTTTTATATATCCCTTGACCTTTCATGCATGAGATCGTAAGGCCTACAATACCTGTCATCATGGACTACTGACTTACAGAATGTGCAATACATATTTGTGCATGTCTGGACATATTTTTTCATATATTAACATTCACCGGGGCGATGTTGATTTATACATACCTTGCACTAGGGTAGGGTAACTTACTTCAAGGGGCTCGGAGCTCTAGAGGCCAAGTATTCATGGAATAAGGGACAATTATCCTTGTCATGGCCTTTTGATTTGCATATGATACACCATATTTATTCTCTTTTATCCTTTCCCATGTCTTTCTTCATATCTTCGACCTGCAGTGATAGGCTAGTTAGATGACTCAATATTTGAATCATACCTAAGTTGGATTCTCCCATCGGGGCTGATTCTAATTTCATGGCAATTTCCAGTGCCTCAGCTTGCGAAGTAATCTTCTGTTACATTAGAAGGACTCTGATATGTGGAAAGAGGGAAGAAATGAACTATTCCTTGTTCTTCTCATCTGGGATCTGGAAACTCAAGTGGCCCATCAAGGTTTTAAGCTTCTAATCGAACTCCCTTACAGGTTCAGCTATTCTCTGCTTGATTTCTTTTAGTTTTGTAATGCACTATGACTCCGACTTGGTTTTCTTAAATTCGACAATCAACGCATTCTTGATCTCATTCAGTGGTTTAGGCTAGGCAATTCCCCTAACAAAATTCATGTACCAGCTCAGTGCACAGTCTCTTAGGGTAGTACTAAACTGAGCTCATTTGACAACTTCATCAATGATGTTCTTAATACTCCATACGACTTCGCATAGAATCCAATGCTTATCATGATCTTCAGATCCATCTCCTTTGAAGGTGGGTAACCTCATCTCATCTGCCATAGATATTCCTAGGTTTCCTGACTGAGTATGTGTTAGACTACTAGTAATAGTGCTCTGAGCGCTCTGCTGACTCTGATGACTCTGATTGCTTAATGTTTCTGAAACAACAATAGGATTAATAGTACTTACTTCGATAATCAACGCAGTTCTTGAAGTTTCTGGCTCTTTTCGGTGAGGTTCCTCTATCCTATAGGATTCTGAATGCTCTTCCTCTATCACATATACCTCTTCTCCATTGTAGAAACCCTCGTCCCCACAGTTCTTCTTAAACAGGTTCGCAAGAGGAACTTCTCTGAACACCCTACCACTTTGCGTATGTCTAGCCTCTGTGTCGTTGTCACTGTCTGAGTTCTTGAACATTATCTCTTCAATATAGCAGACTACTGTATCCTCAATATGTTCTTCTCATGCAATACAATCTTGATCTTCAGCTTCAGAAAATGTAAAAAATTTCCTCTAGGTCCCTTAAAGAAATATCTCTCTGCTTGGCTATATGATTCTACTCTGTCAACAACAAACTTAGTGATATACCCTCCAATGGTACTATCAAACCAATGATCTACTGCTCTTGACACAACGTTATCAACTCTCTTGACCTTCTTGATCAACATCAATGTCCAAACCACAGGTGGCCTAGATCTGATCTCAAATTGGGTATTTGCTAACCTAGCTAGCCACTTGTATAACTCCCTATGGATTCCTCCAAAAAAAACCTCATGTATATCAGTAAAGATACATATTTCCAGCCAATCCTTTGTACTAATATTAGGGTTCTTGTTCTGGGATTTAGCAAATTCCTTTTCTTGATCCTCTATCCACTTCTAAATCTCTGTCTTCGATGGAAACCTCCTTGACATTCCCTCAAAAAGATTCATGTCCTGACAATGGAACCATTTGTTGGCACAGGGGCAGACCCAGGGTTCAACTCCAAGAGCACACCAAGAAGCCCTAACTACTGGCCCTTTCGGAAACACCTGTGAATATGATGTTGCCTCACCCGAAGTAGCTATAGGGGGTTGCAGGACATAGGTGTGCAAAACTAAAGAGAATGCAGAATGGATTCACAAAAAAAATACACAGTCATCTAGTATTCTTTATATTCCTTAAACATATTGTGCAAGTTATACTTCAGATCTACTCAATATCACAACAACATCATATCAAATGACAAAAAACACGCCATCAATTACACACAACACAAGATATACATGGTTCACCCTCTCCTTAGGGATACGTCCACATAACTGTGCTTTATAATATATTAAGATGAAGCATACAATTCTTGCCTGCGCTATTAGCTAATAGATCTTCTCTCTTCTTCTCTCTATATCTCCCCTCCCTATGCACCCAGCTGTTGGGTTGATCTTCACACCCAACTGAAGATATTACTATACCAGAAGGTCATCACACCTAGAACTTTTCTCTCACACAACCATAATCACTCATGCTAATAACAAATCTAGAACTCACAATACCAACAACAACAACAACAACCCATCCCAGGTCCTTTAGAACTCTATTTATACATTACAATACCTCACCGACAACCTTAGGCCGAGACCTAAGTGTCAAAACCCTAGATACCAAAACCTTAGGTCAACTTGACCCACATTTTTATGGCTTCACCAGCCTGTCTTTCCTTCCTTCTTGCGTGGTGCTCCAAATCATCCAACGGTATCTTTTTTGACTTATAGAGTTGTCCACAATCCATTTTCCTTTCGGATTTGTCATTCTTGATCTTCTCGTCCGAAAACCTTCTTTCTTTTACTTTGCACCATCTTTTCTGCTCTTCTGCTCACTTCGACCTAGTATCAGTCACTGTGTCTTCCGCACAGTTCACATTTCACCTTTTCTTCCTTGATATTCACTTTCTTCCATAACCAAGGGCCAATAAGTGGCCTACTTTCAAAAGAAAGGGCCCTTCCTTGTTGCATTAGAACAACACCAATGCCATTTCCCAAGGCATCACAGTACACAATAAAGGTTTTTGTGAAGTCTGGTGTGGTCAAGATAGGAGCTTTTCACATTTCATCTTTAAGTTGTTCAAAATATTGAGTTTCCTCTAGAGTTCATGAAAATGCATCCTTCTTAGTTAATGAAGTTAAAGGTGCTTTTATTCTTCCATAGTTCTAAACAAACTTGCAGTAGTAACATGTCAAACCAAAAAATCCTCTAAGATTCTTTAATTTTTTTGGAATCAGTCAATATATCATTGATTTAATATTGTTAGGGTCTACCTTGACACCTTCATGAGATACAATATGACCCAAGTAATCTTCCTCCTTCACTCCAAAGAAACATTTGGACAGTTTGGCATATAGATATTTCTCCTTTAGTAGTTGTAACACCCTGTCAACATGTCGAACATGATCTTCCCAAGACTTTCTATAGATTAGTATATCATCAAAAAATACTAACACAATTTTTTGAAGGAAGGGAATGAAAACATAATTCATCAACCCTTGGAATGTGGAAGGTGCAATCGTAAGGCCAAAAGGCATGACCAAAAATTCATAATGGCCTTCATGAGTTCTTAATGTTGTTTTTGAGATATCTTCTTCCTTCATTCTAATCTAATGATACCCTGAATGGATATCCAACTTTGTGAAGTAGATTGCTCCATGTAGTTCATCTAACAATTCATCAATGATGGGAATGTGAAACTTATCTTTAATGGTTATTTTTTTGATATATCTATAATATGGACACATACGCCATGAGTCATATTTCTTTAGTACCATTACCACTGGTGCAAAGTAAGAACTTTGGCTAGGTCTAATAATTCCAACCTCTAACATTTCTTCAACCATACGGTTAATTTCACTCTTCTGGGCATAAGGGTATCTATAAGGCTTGATGTTAGGAGGAACACTCCGAAGAATCAAGTGAATATAATTATCATGATCATGAGTGGTTGGAATACCTTTAGGAATATCTTAAAGTACTTTGGATTGCTTATGAATGATACCTTGGATATCGAGGGGAACAAATGGAATAGATGTTTGAACATCTAGTGATAATAGTTATACAATTACACCCTGTTTCCCTTTTTTCAATAATTTTTTCATGCCATTAGAGCTTACCAACTTACTAGGTTTTCTTGTGATACCCCTTAACTCAAATTCCTTTCCTTCCAATGAAAATTTCATGAAAACTTATTGAAAATTAAAATCCATTGTTCCCAATGATTTTAACCATTTTACTCCTAGTATGACATCAACACCACCCATGGGTATATAAATCATTGGGATATTCATTAAATATTCCCTCGTAGTAAGATTGATCTTATGGAATTTTCCTGAGCAATTGATAGTTCCTCCATTTGCAATTGTTACTTGAAACTCTGTCCTTGGATATATAAAGCAATTGAAAGCGTTGGCTAATTTACAGTGAATGAAATTATGAGTATGACCAGAATCAATTAGGACTATTACCTTTTCATTTTAATATATCCTTCGATATTGAGGGTTTGAGGAGTGCTAACTCCAACCAACGCATGACATGATATGGTAGGAGTCATCTCTTCAGAAGAAATATCTCCTACATCTTCATCTTGAGATAGTTTTTATTCTTGATCTTCTTCCTCTTCACAATTTATGTCGATTGATTTCTTCTCACCACACTTATGTCCCTTACTATACTTGTTGTCACCATTAAATCATAAAACTTCTTCTTTTCTTTCCTCCAATTGTTGAGGTGTGAGCCTTGTAGGTTGAGGTGGTTTAGAAGAAGGAACATTATTCTCTTAATAGATGTTAGGGGTGGTCCTTCTAGTATCCATAGCCATATTTGTACTTTCAACATTTATTGCCACCCTAAACACATTCTCTAATGATTTGGGTTCCCAAAGGAGAACCTCATGTTGAATGTTATCCTCTAAAGTTCCTATGAAGACATCAATCAGGTGATCATATGGAATATATGTTACCTGTATATTAAATATTTGGAAGTTCTCAATGTGCTCCACAACTAAACCATTTTGCTTGATATTTATCAATTGGATGAAGAAGGTATTACTCCTTCTATCCCCATAGTTTGCTATCATTTCTTCCGTGAAAATTTTCCAAGTGACAAGTGATTTGTGAGAACAAATCCATCGATGGCAATTTTTTTTATTATGTTATAAATATAAGGATGCAATTTGTACCTTTTGTGTGTGAGGCACATAATGTAGATCAAAGAACTGCTCCATATGGAGTATCCATGTGATTGGATCCTTTCCATAAAAATTCCTCACATCGATCTTAAGAAAGTGGTTGGTATTCAACCCAAAGCTAGAGTTTCTATAGTTTTGATTCATCTTCCTTGTGTCATCCTCATGAATTTCATGGGATACATTGTCACTTTCTGGTGGCCTCTCTATTAGAAACTTTTACAACCCTTCCATGATCTCCCCTTTTAAGACAACCATCTTAGTATACATCATTTCTTCTAGCTTAGATTTAGTTGAATCCATCATCCTTTGTAGTTCATGTTTTTTTTCTGCCTTATATTGTAAATCCTCTATGTCCTTGAGCATTTCTCCAACTTCATAAAGATTCCAAGTAGGATTTTATGAGGGATTATTTGGTTTAGTAGTTCTCTTTTTGGTGGCATGTTGGCCAAGTATCATTGCAAGGTAGGAATTACTAATTGGATTAGGCATAGGTCCTCATAGAAAAGGGTGTGTTAGGTGCTATATCTCTATGATATATTTGTGGGGTCCAACAATAGTACTCCCTATAACACCTGAAACTCCCTTGTATATGAGGACCTATACCTAATCTAATTAGGATTTCTTACCTTGCAGTGATACTTGGCGAACATGCCACAAAAAAAGGGAACTTATACACCAAATAATCCTTCAGATAGTTCTACTTGGACTCTTGATGAAGGTGAATAAATGCACAAGGACATATATGATTTACAAACAAAGTAAAAAAAGATGAACTACAAAGGATAATGGTTTCAATTGAAGCTAAGATGGAAGTGATGATGGATATTAAGATGGATGGCTTAAAAGAGGAAATCATGGAATAATTGAAACATTTTCTAATAGAGAGGCCATCTAAAAGTGACAATCTATCCCATGAAATTCATGATGAGGACACAAAGAAGATGAATCAAGACTAGAGAAACTCCATCTTTGGGTTGAAGACCAACCCATTTCCTAATATCGATATGAGAAATGTTTATGACAAGGATCCAATCACATGGATACTCCAAATGGAGTAGTTATTTGATCTAGATGATGTGCCCCAAACACAAAAGGTATGAATCACTCCATTATATTTAGAACCTAATCAATTTTTTTGGTATCGATGGATTTTTTCTCGCAAATCACTTGTCACTTGGTCATTTTTCATGGAAGAAATGATAGCACACTATTAGGATACAATGAGAAATACCTTCTTCAACCAATTGATAAATCTCAAGCAAAAGGGTTCAGTTGCAGAGCACATTGATAACTTCCAAAGATTGAATATAAAGGTAATATATATTCTATATGAGCACCTGATTGATGTCTTCATAGGAATTTTAAAGGATAACATTCAACATGAGGTTCAGCTTTGGGAACCCAAATCATTGGAGAATGTGTTCAGGGTGGCGAGAAATGTTGAAAGTAAAATTATGGATATGGCTACTAGAAGGACCACCCCTAACATCTATCGAGAAAATAATGTTCGTTCTTATAAACTACCTCAACCTGCAAGGTTAACACCTCAACATTTGGAGGAAATAAAAGAAAAAGGTTTATGCTTTAATTGTGACAACAAGTATAGTACGGGACAAAAGTGTGGTGAGAAGAAATTATTCTACATAGATTGTGAAGAGGAAGGAGAACAAGAACACGAACAAGAACCATCTCAAGATGAAGATGTAGAAGAGATTTATTATAAAGTGATGATTCCCACCATATCATTTCATGCATTGGATGGAATTAGCACTCCTGAAACCATCAATATCGAAGGATATATCAAAAAGAAAAAGGTAATAGTGCTAATTGATTGTGGTAGTACTTGTAATTTCATTCACTACAAATTAGCCAAAGCTCTCAATTGATTTATATATCCAGTGCCAGAGTTTCAATTAATGATTGAGAATGGAGGAACTATCAATTTCTCAAGAAAATTCCATAAGATCAATCTTAGTATGGGGGGATATGTAATGCATAGTCCAATTATTTATATACTCATAGGTGGTGTTGATGTCATACTAGGGGTCCAATGGTTACAATCATTGGGAATTGTGGATTTTAATTTTAAAGAACATTTCATGAAATTTTCATTCAAAGGAAATGAATTTGAGTTAAAGGGTATCACAGGGAAACCCAGTAAGGTGGTAAGCTCTAATGTCATGAAAAAATTATTGAAAGAGGGGCATCAGGGTGTAATTGTACAACTATGCTCACTATATGTTCAAACATCTAATCCATCTATTCCCAAAACATTGAAGAATCTTAGAGGATTTTTGGGTTTGACAGGTTATTACCGCAAGTTTGTTTGTAACTATGGAAGAATAGAAGCACCTTTAACTGCATTAACTAAGAAGGATGCATTTTCATCGAATCTAGAGGCAATTCAATATTTCGAACAACTTAAATAGGCAATGTGTAAATCTCTTGTCTTGACCACACCCGAAATCACAAAAACCTTTATTGTGGAATGTGATGCCTCAAGAAATGGAATTGTTGTTTTTCTAATGAAAGAAGAAAGGCCCATTTATTTTGAAAGTCGACCAATCAAGGGAAATAAATTACACAAACTCATTTATGATAAGGAAATGATGGAAATACTACATTCATTGAAACAATGGCGCCCTTATATAATAGGTAGGCACATCAAGGTAAAAAAAAATCATGACAATATTAAATACTTCTTGGAAGAAAGATTATATTCAGAAGAGAAAAAAAATGGGTGAACAAGACGTTAGGTTATGGCTTTGAAATCATCTACAAAAATGGGAAGAAAAATATCGTGGCAGATGAACTCTCAAGAAAGGATGAATATGTTCAGGAATTTCTCTATACTATCTTTATCATCCAACCTAATTTGATAACAGAAGCAAGGGATGAATGGAAGAATGATGAATAAGTGTGGACTCTCATTCAAAGGTTGTAGCAGGATTCCAGTGCATACGATACATTGACATGGAAAAAGTATTCACTATGGTACAAAGATCACTTATATTTATGTAAGAACTCCCAAATCAAACAAAAATACTTTTGGAATTGCACACCTCTCTAGTAGGAGGGAACTCAATACTTTTGAAAACCAATCACAGGGTCAAGAGGGAATTTTTCTGGGATGGCCTTAAAATTGATGTTCAAAGGTTTGTGGCATAATGTTTTGTTTTCCAAGAAGATAAGGTGGAAACAATTAAGACCCCAGGTATTTTAAAACCATTATCCATTCCAATTCAGTGCTAGAAGGAGGTTTCCATGGATTTCATCACAATGTTACCAAATTCTAAAAGAAAGAGTGCCATCATGGTTATTTTTATACACTTTCCAAGTACACACACTTTTGTGCACTCTCTCATCCTTTCAAAGCCAGTAGAGTCTCTACTGCATTCATACAGAAAGTTCAAAATCTACATGGAAGTCCAATTGTAAGTGATATAGATCCCGTTAGCACTAAGAGTCACCTTCTGATTGCAAAAGGAAAGCCCAGTACCCATTAGATTATATGTGAAAGTATGAGTGTTTTTTGAAAGGTCGAATGGAAAAACTCGAAATGATAATATCCTAACTCAGAAACAAGGCTAACATGTACCAACAAATAAGGTCTTGAATAAATTCAACCATTAGTTTGGGAGTAAATGTGGATAGAAATAAGACTTGAAAGAGAGGAATGTAAGGGCTACTGCAAACATCAGGTCCACATGAGCCTAAGGAAGAAAGTCTCTTAAAACAAGATCTTCTTGAAATCAGAAACTAAGGAGCTAAATAAACACCATGACAATAAAATGATCAAACATCCATCATATCATTACCACATTTATCCATAAGAAGCATTCAAATATGAACATTTAGCATTAGAAGCAGATAGTCTGAAATAGAAGCCGATTTCTATTAGTCAAAAAGTCTTAAGTCCAGTACACACTAGATCACAATGACTTTATCCAAAATATTACAGTTTAGGAAGCCTTTCTCAACCATCCGAACCTGCTAAAGAAATTGATCTATCTATTTATAACAATAAAGGGAGGCAACAACTGGAGGTACGAGCTAGCCTCTTTTCCTTAAAAATATCTAAACATTTATTTATTCTAACAACTAAGATAACAACCTATGCTATAAAAAATGGAAGTGTTCGTGACTAATCCAATCATGATTCTAACTTCTTTGATCCTCTTTTGCTACTCAACTCCTGTTTTTCCATGTGTCCATTTGGAGCCTGTAGTTTTCCTCTGAATGCCAACTGCTACTTCTGTCATTTACTCCATCGTTAACTTATCCAAAACTGTTGGCTTAGTCTTCCTAGATCCCTAGTGTTTGCTGGCAACTGCCTTGGGTAGAAACTCTGTGTAGCACCCCCTAAAATGGAACAAAGAGAGAAGGTAGCACCACTGTGTTGCATATCCGTGCCAATATTTGTCCTCTGTTGCAATATTGAGTAGCACCTATAGGTAGAACCCCCGTGTTGCGCCTATGTGTAAACCTTCTCCCTGCTAAATATTACATAGCGCATGTGGGTAGCGCTTGTATGCCAATTCAATGCTATATGAAATATTACTCATCGCCACTTATGCTTCGTCTGCATACGGGTTTGGGTAGCTATTCCAAAACACAACGTATTCTTTATTCTTCATAGGTTTTTCACAATCTTTCATAGGGATTTCATCTTTCCTCTCCAAAGGTCTTTTTGTACCTTTACCCTTGATTTTATGTACAGGGGTTTCTTTTTTTTCTTCTACATATTTTTCAATGTCTTTCCCTTTGTTCTTATGCATAGGGGTTTCTGGTGAAGACTGCTCTTTGAAAACCCCCTTAGGAATTGATGACCTAGTGAAAGGTCTTTTACCCTTGATTTCAACTGTTGGAGGAGGAGAGGGAAAGAGAAGCTTCTTCCCTTTTTTAGATGTCACCTTGGTAGAAGAAGGAACTTCTTTTAACCCTGGTGGAGGTGGTGGTGATAAATATCTGTGTGGAGAAGGATAGACTTCCTCCTCAGCTTTCCTGACCTGCTTGTTGATCTTTGAAACAGGGTCATTGCCCTTTCCCTTCTTGCTGATCCCTGCTTTAGTACTGGTAGGTGATGAAGGACCTGTGATCTGTTATTGGGGAGTAGGTGTTGGGTCCATCTTGAAGTGAGAAGTAACCAAAAAATGCTCCCAGGAAATGTCTTTCTTTCCCAACTCTTCAAAGACAAGCATCCTAATAAATCCAGAGTGGAAAGGACTAGAATCCTCATCATTAGATTTGGCTTGCACCCTATATGACATTTTACCTATTCTTCTCAGTAGGTAATAGGGAACATTCATCTGAACCTTACCAGTAAAATGTAACAACAACCTTATGTGGTAATGATACAAGGTGTTAAATCTCCCTTCAAAACTAAAATATCTCTGTATGATTTTCAACATTCTATCAAACTGGTCGATCAACTGATTCCTTGGCATACTCCTATATAAATTGTTGGCTTGGTAGTCACGCTTGAAGAGATATTTAATGAAGGGTGAACTCAATACCATGGCCTTGAACTAATTTTCACCTGAAATGGGGATCTCTGTTGTAGCTGAGATGGAGGCTTCAGTTACCTCAAATTACAAATCTCCAACTCTGGTTTTCTTGCCATCAAAATTTAATGAAAATTGTTTTTCTACTTCTGGGTGGCCTCTCTGCATGTTCTAGCAGAAAGAGAGGCATCCTGCTCTTCGAAACATCTACCTTTCCATGGGTTTTATGTCAAAAAGGCGCATGCCCACAAGTTCTGTTCGAACTATCTTTCCGCCTTTGTGTGCTTTCTTCAACTGAGGGGTCTTCATGACTCAAAATGAGGGTTATTAAGAGGTTTAAAGGATGCTATTGACCAGAAATATTCAATTTAGGTTTCAAATGCACAAAGATGGCCCTCCAAATTAACAGTTCTTAGAAAACGAGCTTGACTATGAGAAATGGACCTTCAAACTTATACAGGCTTTCAGAGTGTAGAATGTGAAGAGGTAATCTAAAAATGACTCTTTGTACAGGATGAAAGGAGGCAAAGAATAATCAGAGAAGGTTTGAGCAGTGCCTCTGCGTAGCACAACGCATACACAGAGGATAGGCTATTACAGGCTTGCAACTTTCAAAGGCTATAACAAAAAATAGTAATTAGACCATGGACACGAGCGAGGATGTTTATAGGTATGAAAATATGGCTCCCTTACTACCCTGCAAGCTTAACAAACCGAAACCCGAGCACAAATCTCCTGTGAAAATTAATATGAAAAGGTGGTTGCACAGGATAGTTGTGAAGTCGACATCTGTTGAGATCCTCTGCGCGATCTTAGGTTGAGATTCAGGAAACTTCGGCTCTGAAATATCTCACAGCATCGCATTTAGTTGATATGTGGTTGCTTGATCGGAACTGGAAAACTTACGCAGCACAACACTGCTAAACTTTTCATATTTAGAAACCTTTACCAAGGATCATAATAGCAAGATATTTTGAAATCACTTCAACCGACTTCTGGCACTAAAAACAAGGGACATGGTATCAGTCGTGGAAATCATGACTTGGAGTGGATGAATAATAAACTTGACATGCACTATGGAACTGCCTTCTGAGTGGGCAACGCTTCCAAATAAAAAAATGATTGGACAGGTAAGTGGGGATGATTAGGCATGCTTGTGAGGTCATGAGTGAGGAGAGAGGTGTGTCACATCAGCCTGATCATGGGAGGTATCAACCCAGGGATGAATCATGAGAGGGGACATAAATGATAGACTATGAGCTAAAAAGGGTTTAAGGATAAAAAATTGAATTGAGGATCAACACATGAGCTATGAATCAAAGGTTTAGTCATCCAAAGGGGTCCTATCAAACATAACATTAAAGGGATGAGAAATTTATTTTAAAGAAAAAATAAGAATCTAAGGCTTTTAAAAATGATAAAAACAAACTAAAAGACCCAAGGCGACTTAGTGTGATAACATTGGCTCCACAGGGGATGACATGCCCCCTGCGGGCTGCCAAGAATGAGTAGATTCAGTGTCTTATCCTAGGGCTATGGGGTCAGTTATTGGAACACAGAAATAAAAAGAAAATGATATTTACAATGACATGAAGAGCCATTGCAGGCTCAAGAAAGTACTTTTTTAGGAAATGCCCATTTACAGGGCCACCAAAAACCTCTTCATTCTCCATATTCTGCAAATTGAAAGTGTTATTAGGGAATACCTCAGATATTTTGAAAGGACCGATCCATAAAGCTTCAAATTTTTTGTGATTTCCTTTAGCTTGCCTTAGTGCATCCCACTTGAGCACCAGATCGCTCAATTGGAAATCCTCTTTTTTCACATTCTTGTCGAATTCCTGCTTGATGTTCAGTTGATGATCATATGCTTTATCTACCAGCTGCTCCCGGGTCTACTGCACTTCAACCAGCTGCTGAATCCTCTTGATCATATCATCTATCTCCCCTTGATAATCTTGGAAGAATTTTTCCACAGACAAGGCAAGTTGAGAAGCGAAAATGGCCTCAACTCCATACACCTGCTGGAAAGTAGAAAGACCCAAGGCCCTCTTTGTTGTCACTCTGTCATCCCACAAATCAAACTTGAGTTTTGAATCCCATGCCTTTTTGTTGTCCTCTAACAACTTCTTAAAAATCTTTATAAGGCTTTTGTTTGAGGATTTTGCAAGCCCATTTCCTTGTGGGTAATAAGGGGTTGAATGAATTAATGTGATCCCATATTGTTCACAGAACTAAATCAATGGCTCATCCTTGAAGGATGCATCATTGTCAGTGACAATTCTGTTCGGACAACCAAACCTCACCATATTGTCTTCAAGGAAACCAATGATCACCTTGTGGGAAGCATTCCTAGTAGGGATAGCCTCTATCCATTTAGTGAAGTAATATGTGGCAGTAAATATCCATCTATATTGGCCACTGGAAATTAATTTCCCCTATAAAATCTAAGCCCCATTGTTGAAAAGGTCTTGAAACTGCTACGGGCTTTAATGGAAATGACTTAAAGCTATTTCTTTCCAGAAAATTTCTGACATTTAACACATTCTCTAATCTTAGCACAAACATCTATGAACAGACTAGGCCAAAAATACCCATCCCTGAGAATCTTGTAGGCAGTAGTCCTCCAAAAATGATTCCCCCCACACAAACTGTCATGAAAATCAGACATAATCCTTTGGGCCTCTTGCGGGTCTAGGCATCTAAAAAACACTCCCAATGGATCCTTCCAATACAAAATTTGATCAACCAAGCAATACTTTATTGATTTGAGTTTTAATGGTCTCCCCTTGTTCTTTTCCATACCACTTGGAGGTTGTAAATTCTACAAGAAAAATATAATGTCCTTGTACCAACTACAATTTTCCAATGCAGGGCTAACTTGAGCACCTCTGTTGTTTAATTCAATCTGCTTCTTTTCTGAACATGAGCCAATGAAATTTACTCCCAATGCCAAGCAATTTGATTCAACCAACAACTTGGCTAAACCCTGGCCCTTGACCAATTTGGTAGGCCTGATTTCTAAATCAAATTCAAGGATCTTAACAATCCATTTGCTGTGTTTTCCATCAATATAAGGCTGAATAAAAATTTCTATTATATTAGCTGATGGAACATAAGAAATAACTCTTGAATGCAACACATAAACTTTGAAGGACTTAAGAGCTTTAACCAATGCATAGTCTTTCTTATCCATAATGTCATATTTTAATTCTACATCTGTCAAAGATCGACTGAAAAAGGAAATGGGTTTCCCTAATCCTACAGAGTTCTTCTGCAACAAAACTGCTGCTACTGTATCAAAAGAGGCAAAATAAAAAATAAGAAAGTCCTTGGAGTAGTCTGGGCTAACTAGGACTGGGGCTTCCTTCAAAGATTTCTTTATTTGATCAAAATAACTACATGCCTCAACAGTCCACTTGATTTCATTATCTTTCCTCAACATGGTTTTGATATACTTAAGCAACTCGGCAAAATTTGACACAAACATTCTCAAGAAATTAACCTTTCCTAGAAAATATTGAACCTCCTTTTTAGATCTAGGAAATGATAAGGTCAGTATTTTTCCTTGATGCTCACTGTCACAGTCTTGGAATAATTTTCTTTCTGAACAGGCTGATTAGGGGTAGCAATTTTTTCATCATTCTTCTTAGATCTCAAATTATATCTACTAGCATTTTCCTTCGTTTTTTCTCCCTTGCTTAACTCATTAATTTGGATATCCATTAAATATTTCTCATAAGAGGATTGAGTCAAGTGTGGGGATGGGGATGTATCACCTAAATAGTGGATCTCAGGATCAACCTCTACCTCCTCTTCTTCTTCATCAACAACTAGATTATTTTGAAAAGGAGCTTGAATCCTTTGATCATCTCTCTCTTTGTTTCTGGGATCTCTAGGAAGGATTTGGGGAGCATTGTTGGGTCTCCTAAAATTACCTCTATTTTCAGTGTTTTGAGCATTTCTATATGGTTGTCTTCCTTCCGATTTTAACTTCTCAATCTCAGTAGAAAGGGATTTTACTAATTTGGTCAACTCATCTACTTGTGAATGAACAGTAGGAGAGTTAGAAGTGGAAGCTTCAGCCCTGTTTTTCCTCTTATCTCTGTCATATTTTCCCCTACTCTTATCTAAGGAAATTATGTTGGATTCTACCTCTAAGGTAGCATCTTGCATATGAACTAAGGAAGGTGACCTTCTCTGTCTCAATAGAATGAAGAAATCAGAGTCAAACACACTTGCATAAGTGATTTTTTCCATGGTTTCAGTGGGTTTGATCTCATCATGGATCTTCTTGTACATTTTGTTAAATATTTTTGAAAAGTTAGAGACATACTCTCCTTCTTTCCTTTTCAAAGATCCAAATTCATTGATGTAGTACAAAAAATCGTTTTTGTCACCCTAGTTCCTCAAGAAGGCTTCATCCAATGCCTCAATACCAGTGATGGATCCAGGGGCCAGACCCCTAAACCACTTCCTAGCCTCCCCAAAAAGGATTTGGATGAAAACCCTCATCCAAACATCTTGATTTTCAATATTTTGGTTATCTGCATAGCTATAGAAAGAAACAAGACGTTCCTCAGCTGTTATATCTTCTTCTCCAGTAAACTTGGGCATGTATTTCAAATAATCTCCAAGGGGAAGATAATTCATTGGATGAGGAAAGACAAGAGGAGCATATCTTGCAGCCACTATGAAATCCATCCTATCTGCAGGGGGGTTAACAACTGCCATTTGATTTTGGATTCTAGGTGAACAAGAAGGAGAAGGAGACCTGACTATGTGCAGATTAGGAGAAGGAGAAAAGGATAAAGGGGAGATTTCAATCTTCACAACATCAGGTGGAGTCTTGGAAGAGGATGGTAAGGTCTGAGAAGGAGATGAAGTTCCTACTTCTTTGGTGGAAAAAGTTTTAACAGAGAGAGGTGTAGCAAAACGTAACGTAGGGAAATCTTCAAAACTATCAAGACTGAAACACTTCTCAATATCAGGGGAGGAGAATATATCAATGTTTTCTTCTTTCAATTTAGTTTCAAAGGTAGAGTATTCAACAACAAACTCTTCAAAATCTATCTTTTTAAATACATCAATAAAAGATAAAGGAAGCTTACTTGATAAAACAACTGGAGTATCAAGAGTTGAATCATGAAACTGACCAGAAGCACTTGTGGTAGCGTCATTTTTTTTTTTTTTAGAATCTTTTCCCTTCTTGATTATCTTCTCTGGGTTATCCTCAGGTGGAACCAAAGGTAATTATGGATTTGATCTCATATGTATGCCTTTAGGTGCCAGAGTTGAATCAATGGAGTTGCTAGGTGCAAGATGCAATCTTCAAAATACTAAGTCCCAATGCACCTTGAGAGCTAGTAAGCATTGTCATTCCATCCCAAGGAAAAGTCTTCAAATCGTTCCTCGGAAACGACGCCAAAAATGTTAGCACTAGGATTCACCTTATGATTGCAAGGAAGGTAAGCCCATTACCCATCAGATTATATGTGAAAGTATGAGTGTTTTTTGAAAGGTCGAATGGAAAAACTTGAAATGATAGTATCCTAACTCAGAAACATGGCTAACATGTACTAGAAAATAAGGGCTTGACTAATTTCAACCAGTAGTTTGGGAGTAAATGTGGATAGAAAGAAGACTTGAATGAGAGGAATGTAAGGGCTACTGCAAACATCAGGTCCACAAGAGCCTAAGGAAGAAAGTTTCTTAAAACAAGATCTTCTTGAAATTAGAAACTAAGGAGTTAAATAAACACCATGACAATAAAATGATCAAACATCCATCATATCATTACCACATTTATCCATATGAAGAATTCAAATATGAACATTTAGCATTAGAAGCAGATAGTCTGAAATAGAAGCCAATTTCTATTAGTAAAAAAGTCTTAAGTCTAGTACACACTAAATCACAGTGACTTTATCCAAAATATTACAGTTTAGGGAGCCTTGCTCAACCATCCAAACCTGCTAAAGAAATTGATCAATCTATTTATAACAAGAAAGGGAGGCAACAACTGGAGGTATGAGCTGGCCTCTTTTGCTTAAAAATCTCTAAACATTTATTTATTCTAACAACTAAGATAATGGCCTATGCTATAAAATACGGAAGTGTCGGTGACTAATCCAATCATGCTTCTAACTTCTTTGATCCTCTTTTGCTGCTCAGCTCCTGTTTTTCCATGTGTCCCTTTGGAGCCTGTAGTTGTCCTCTGAATTCCAACTGCTACTTCTGTCATTTACTCCATCATTAACTTATCCAAAACTATTGGCTTAGTCTTCCTAGATCCATGGTTTTTGCTGGCAACTCCCTTGGGTAGCAACTCTGTGTAGCGCCCCCTAAAATGGAACAAGGAGAGAAGGTAGCGCCTGTAGGTAGCACCATTGTGCTGCATATCTGTGCCAACATTTGTCCTCTGTTGCAATATTGAGTAGCCCTTGTAGGTAGCACCCCTGTGTTGTGCCTGTGTGTAAACCTGCTCCCTGCTAAATATTACATAACACATGTGGGTAGTGCCTGTATGCCAATTCTGCGCTCTGTGAAATATTATGCAACACCACTTACACTGTGTTTGCATACAGGTTTGGGTAGCTATGCCAAAATGCAACGTCTTCTTTATTCTTCATAGGTTTTTCACAATCTTTCACAGACATTTCATCTTTCCTCTGCAAAGGTATTTTGGTACCTTTACCCTTGATTTTCTGTACAGGGGTTTCTTGTTTTTCTTCTACATATTTTTCAATGCCTTTCCCTTTCTTCTTATGTATAGGGCTTTCTGGTAAATATTGCTCTTTGAAAACCCCCTTAGGAATTGATGACCTAGTGAAAGGTCTTTTACCCTTGATTTCAACTGCTAGAGGAGGAGAGGGAAAGGGAATATTCTTCCCTTTTTTAGATGTCACCTTGGTAGAATAAGGAACTTATTCTAACCCTGGTTGAGGTGGTGGTGAGAAGTCTCTATGTGGAGAAGGACAAATTTCCTCCACAGCTTCCATGACCTGCTTGTTGATCTCTGAAACAGGGGCTCTGCCCTTTCTCTTCTTGTTTATCCATGCTTTAGTACTGGTAGGTGATGAAGGACCTGTGATATGTGATTGGGTAGTAGGTGTTGGGTCCAACTTGAAGTGAGAAGTAACAAAAAAATGCTCCCAGGAAATGTCTTTCTTTCCCAACTCTTCAGAGACAAGCATCCTGATAAGTCCAAAGTGGAAAAGACTAGAATCCACATCCTTAGATTTGGCTTTCACCCTATATGACATATTACCTATAATTCTCAAAAAGTAATAAGGAACATTCATCTGAACCTTAATAGTAAAATGTAACAACAACCTTATGTGGTAATGATACAAGGTGTTAAATCTCCCTTCACAACTAAAATATCTCTGTATGATTTTCAACATTTTGTCAAACTTGTTGATCAATAGATTCCTTGGAATACTCTTAGATAACCCATTGGCTTGGTATTCATGCTTGAAGAGATCTTTAATGAAGGGTGAACTCAATACCATGGCCTTGAACCAATTTTCACCTAAAATGGGGATCCCTACTGCAACTGAGATGGAGGCTTCAGTTACCTCAAATTCCAAATCTCCAACTCTGGTTTTCTTTCCATCAAAATTTAATGCAAATTGTTTTTCTACTTCTGGGTGGCCTATCTTCATGTTCTGGAAGAAAGAGAGGCATCCTGCTCTTCGAAACATCTCCCTTGCCATGGGTTCTGTGTCAAAAAGGCACATGTCCACAGGTTCTGTTCGAACTATCTTTCCACCTTTGTGTGCTTTCTTCGATTGAGGGGTCTCCATGACTCAAAATTAGGGTTCTTAAGAGGATTAAGGGATGCTATTCACTAGAAATCTTCAATTCAGGTTTCAAATGCACAAAGATGGCCCTCCAAATTAACAATGCTTAGAAAATGAGCTTGACTATGAGAAATGGAACTTCAGACTTATACAGGCTTTCAGAGTGTAGACTGTGAAGAGGTAATCCCAAAATGACTCTTCGTACAGGATGAAAGGAAGAAAAGAATAATTAGAGAAGTTTTGAGCATCGCCTCTACGTAGCACAACACATACACAGAGGATAGGCTATTGCAGGCTTGTGACTTTCAAAGGCTATAACAAACAACAGTAATCAGATGATGGACACGACCGAGGATGTCTATAGGTATGCAAATATGGCTCCCTTACTACCCTGCAAACTTAAAAAATCGAAACCCGAGCACAAATCTCCTATGAAAATTAATATGCAAAGGAGGCTGCACATGATACCTGTGATGTCAACATCTGTTGAGATCCTCAACGCGATCTTAGGATGATATTGAGGAAACTTCAGCCGTGAAATCTCTCACAACATCAGATTTAGTTGACATGTGGTCACCTGATCGGAACTGGAAAACTTACACAGTGCAACACCACTGAACTTTTCAAATTTAGAAACCGTTACCAAGGATCATAAATGCAATATCTTTTGAAAGCACTTCAACATACTTTTGGCACTGAAAACAAGGGACATGGTATCATTCGTGGCAATCATGACTTGGAGTGGATGCATTATAAACGTGATAGGCGCTATGGAACTGCCTGCTGAGTGGGCAACCCTTCCAAATCAAAAAATGATTGGAAAGGTAAGTGGGGATGATGAGGCATGCATGTGAGGTCATGAGTGAGGAGAGAGGTGTGCCACATCAGCCTGATCATGGGAGGTATCAACCTAGGGATGAATCATGAGAGGGGACATAAAGAATATACCATGAGATAAAAAGGGTTTAAGGATCAAAAATTGAATTAAGGATCAACACATGAGCTATGAATCAAAGGTTTAGTCAACCAAAGGGGTCCTATCAAACATAACATTAAACGCATGAGAAATTTATTTTAAAGAAAAAATAAGAATCTAAGGATTTTAAAAATTATTAAAACAAACTAAAAGACCCAAGGCGACTTAGTGTGATAACATTGGCTCCATAGGGGATGGCATGCCCCTTGTGGGCTGCCAAGAATGAGTAGATTCAATGTCTTATCCTAGGGCCATGGGGTTAGTTATTGGAACACAAAAATAAAAATAAAATGATATTTACAATGACATGAAGAGCCACTCCAGGCTCAAGCAAAGTACTTTTTCAAGGAATGCCCATTTAAAAGGCCACCAAAAACCTCTTTATTCTCCATATTCCACAACTTGAAAGTGTTATTAGGGAATACCTCATAGATTTTGAAAGGACCGATCCATAAAGATTCAAATTTACTGTGCTTGCCTTTATCTTGCCTCGGTGCATCCCACTTGAGCACCAAATCGCCCAATTGAAAATCCTCTTTTTTCACCATCTTGTCGAATGCTTGCTTGATCTTTAGTTGATGGTCATATACTTTATCTACCAGCTACTCCTGGGTTTGCTGCACTTCAACCAACTACTGAATCCTCCTGATCATATCATCCAGCTCCCCTTGATAATCTTGGAATAATTTTTCCACAGGCAAGGCAAGTTGAGAAGGGAAAATGGCCTCAACTCTGTAAACCAACTGGAAAGGAGAAAGACCCAAGGCCCTCTTTATTGTCACTCTGTCAGCCCACAAAGCAAACTTGAGTTTTGAATCCCATGCCTTTTTGTTGTCCTCCAACAACTTCTTAACAATCTTTATAAGGCTTTTGTTTGAGGATTCTGCAAGCCCATTTCCCTGTCGGTAATAAGGGGTTGAATGAATCAATGTGATCCCATATTTTTCACATAAATGAATCAATGGATCAGCCTTGAAAAATGAAACATTTTCAGTGACAATTCTATTCGGAAAACCAAACCTCACCATAATGTCTTCAAGGAAACCAATGATCACCTTGTGGGAAGCATTCCTGGTAGGGATGATCAAATCGAGTTCCTTGTAACGGAAGTGACAGTGATACAATTTCTTATTGCGGAAAAATAAGGATTTCTCTAAGAGAATCACTTTTTACCCCCTTCTTACCAACAATTTATGATCCTCGATCCTATACTAACAATAAATATAGCCAATTTTCCGCTTTTCGAAATCAGATAATTTTTTGTCAGGATTCATGTTCTTCCACTATTTAACTTATATAATATTAATAAGTGTTGTAAAGGATCTATATATACAATATATATAGATCTATATGTATTGTATATAGATAGATATATATGTATTGTATATATATAGATATATATTTATTGTATATATATACAGATCCTCATTGTTGAACTCGTCGGGATCTTATCAAAAAACAATTTTGAATCCAACTTGAAATGCTTTTTCAGTATTTTTGGAAGAGACGAGGAAAGGAACAACGAACATTTGCGTACATGTATTCTATGAAGAAGGACAAATGGGACCGCTCATTTGGTCCCATCACTTATTTTAT
>ML786607.1:638957-653793 GCA_009831015.1 Picea engelmannii | reverse complement strand
AGGTAACTATGATAGCTACCTACTCTCACCCGAAAAATGATTTGGAACCAATAATTGAACCATGCAAAATAGAAATACTTATGACTTGAAAAAAAAGATGACTCGGTTAATTTCCGTCCTGGTCATGATACATATCATAACTCGAACATCCATTTCGAATGCATATCCCATTTTTGCACAGCAGGGTTATGAAAATCCCCGAGAAGCAACTGGACGTATTGTATAGCCTCTATCCACTTAGTGAAGTAATCTGTGGCAGTAAAGATCCATCTATGTTGGCTACTGGAAGCGAGATGAATTTACCTGATAAAATATAAGCCCCATTGTTGAAAAGGTCCTGAAACTGCTACGGGCTTTAATGGCAAAGACTTAAGCTACTGATTTCCAGAAAATTTCTGGCATTTAACACATGCTCTGATCTTAGCACAAACATCTGTGAACAAGCTAGGCCAAAAATACCCAGCCCTGAAAATATTTTAGGCAGTAGTCCTCCAAAAATGATGCCCCCAACACAAACTGTCATGAAAATCAGATATAATCCTTTGGGCCTCTTTCCCTTCTAGGCATATCAACAACACTCCCAATGGATCCCTCCTTATTGAATAGAGAAAATAGTTTTACTGTATCTCTGTTATTCTATGTTAAGCATATTTTAATAATCTGTATTCATTTCATTCTTCTCATAAAATCTGGATCAACTCTATTGCAAAATTAGTCTTATATCTATCTTCCTATGCAATCCTTATCTCATGATATCCTGAGAATCCATCTGTGAAAGAATAGGTCTCCTTCCCTCCTACATTCTCTAGCACTTCATCTGTAAAAGGTGTTGGAAATGGATCATGTAGACATGCATCATTTAGATTCATTATCTCTACACAAATCTTAATTCCTCCTATTTTCATATCATGTACCACCATTGGAATTATCCATTATGATTACACCGTTGGTTCAATAATCCCTTCTTCCAACATTCGGTATGTCTCTGCTTTCACCTTATCTTTATACTTCAGATTTAACCGATAGGGTCTCTGTCACACTATCTTAGCATCTGGTTTCAAAGGTATATTCATCTCTCCTAATTTCCCATCTATCCCCTTCATCTCTGAGAATGTAGTTGGGAATATATCATGATACTCGTGCAATAAATCTGCATTCTTATCCATAGTTTCATTATTCTAATAATCGCCTATCTATGTAAACTTTGGGTTCTCCTTTGTCCCAATATTTACCTTTTGTATCTTTAGTGGTTGTGTATATGCAATAGATTCAAGATCTGTCCCTTATACTGCACGCCCCACCTCAGTTTCATATACTTTTAGATTCCTTGGATCTTCCTCATCATATTATTCTTTAACAACATTATAAAATTTCATTAATTAATGGACAATCATAAAATCTTTGTTCGAACTACACTGAGGTACCACCTCCATGGTTCTTTCTTCTGAAAAAATATTGGTTCGAATGACCTGTAACATTGAATATACTAATGGGGATTCATGTTCAAAAGTAAATGTTACATTGAAACTATGAGTTAGTTCGTCCTAGTTTTTTGTCTCTCTCCGCATTTCCATATCTAGGTACCAATTCTTAGGAATTGTATCTAGTGTATTGTTGGATTACTAAGAGGGGGGGTGAATCAGTAATAGAGAAATATAATCCTTTTCAACCATATAATACAAGTGTTATATCAATGTATCATTATCATCCAATAACTACAGATTAAATAAGCAATGAACAAATGAACAATGATACACATACACAATACACCAGTGTTTTACGTGGAAACCCTAAGCGGGAGAAAACCACAGAATGTTTTTTCTTATATGTCTTGAAGAATTACATTCATTGGAAGCACCAAATTCCTTTGTTTTCTAGCTACAACTGGAAGGAGGCTCCAACCCCCTTGTTTCTCAGCATACAACCTGAGGGAAGCTCCAACTCCCCTATTCTTTGGCTACAACCCCCTATGTTCTCTGGCTACAACCAGAAGGTGGATACAACCACCTATCCTTGTCATGTCCAACCTCCCTAAAGTAGAAGTAGAATGATGGAACCACTGCCACACTATCATTGTGAGATATACCAATGTAAAACTATACCAATAAACCTGAACCATGCATAAACCATGCATCAACTTGTACCTCAACCTGTAATCAACCTGTACCATAAACAAGTGCATCAACCATGCACCAACATGTACCATACAACCTGTAATCAACCTGTACCATAAAAAAGTGCATCCAACCATGTACCAAGTATGTACCAATCATGTGTCAACTACTCATCAACTATGACTCATCAACATGTACCAACATCATCAACTATACACCTCATGTATGTGACAACTCATCAACTACTTGTCTCAACCATGTAGCCAACATGTACCTTAACCAAAAACCCTCATCAATTTCATCATCCAAATATGATTTGTAACTCTATAATAGACCTAGTGTATATGATAACATATCTGCAAACCTTCCTTAACTTTCACAATAAGAGACTAGCATTTTCATCAAACTTTTCTTTAGTCTCACATGACTAGTTTGGGATTAGTCAACAACCCTAACTTGAAATAATAATAACTATGTAACTGTAATGAATAAAGATCTGAAAAAAATACACAATGTTTTTCAGTTTGTTTTATGCAATTCCTCTAGGTGTCACTACTTGGAACCTCTCAGAAAAGTAGTTATAGCAAAAATGGCATACCTTGCTGAATTTTGGATTATTCTAGAGAGCGACCTTGTAGAGCGTGCCACGCACATAATATTTGTTGAATCTATCTGAAAATTTTACACAGAATAATAAAGAATATACTTTTTCTCTTACTTAATTTGGATATGTTATGAATAAGTTATGACGTTTGTACCTGAAACCCCTTTTTTAGATTAGTTTCAGGACTAGCCACAAACCCTATTTTCCACAGAGTGTAACTCCAAAAATAAAACGACCCACAAGAGGGAATTTTTACCACAGATACTTGGATATGTTTTCTCAACAACCTATCAATTTCACGGTCTAAATCATTCTAGAAAAACAATTATTACAAAAATGGTGAGATGACCTGTAAATAACATACCTTAGAAAGCATCACCAAAAGAATTTATCCTCCCTTGAATTTCGACCTTCTTTTCTTCACCTTCCCTCTGAAGTTCAGCTTACATATCATTTTGTTACCTCAACAACCCATATATAGTCAATATTCTCAAGTGTGATTTAGAATGAGAGAGTCTTGCCTCTTATTTATACTCTCCAAGTAGCTTCCTTAGAAGCATCTTCTAGGTCACTTTGCCCACTTTCCTTATTTTAGGGTTAACCCACTTCTAATTTCTCCATTAAATTTATTATTTAAATAATTTATTTTKTATTCACTTTGAATTATAGTACACTCATCACTTCACTTTATTATTTACCTTCTAAAATCTCTTAAACCACTTTGACTACTTTGACCTTTTGGGGCTTCTAGATGACATATGAGGGTCCTCTAACTTCGTAAGGCCATAACTCTCAAACCGTGAGGAGTTATGTGAGGTTCCACATACCACTAGAAATGGAATGACATGTAATATCCATATATAATAGTATTACCTTCAAATATATTAAAAATCATACTATTATACATGAAACATCCTTGGGTCCATTACCCAAACCCTGTGCTACCAGAATTCACTACCAGACTTTCTTCAAGGGTTGACATCAATGACAACCAACCTTAATCAACATGTATGTATAAACATGTGCATACATTCCTTCTTCAATATCAATCCACATATGTTTCTGCACTGCATAATATGATTTTCTTGGTTTCTTATCCTTGTATAATTTTGCGCAATATTCTCCACCTTGGTACCAAATCTCACTTGCATTAGTCTTATACACTATGACAAGCCTTCCATTCCCTCTTTGTATGAATCCCACCATCTGGCTAGAGTGGAGTTCAAGACAACATCTAATTCCAATATTATTTTTTGTTTGGCTATCTGCAACTCAAATCCCTTTAAAAACATGCTTATATCAATCAATCCATCATACCTAGGTGGATCACATAACTCTATTCCAATCAAGCATAGAAATCAAGTTATGCATGCACATCATCTAGTTGATAATTCATGCATCCTTTGTTTCCAATGTTCTAAACCTTCCTCCAAATACAATGCACACGATATAATACTTCTCCAAATTAGCGCATCATATGGAGTGGGGTTAACATAGTGATCCATTCATGCAGTCATATTATACAAATTATCAATTTCGTTCCCTCTTGTTGTCTCTATATACCTCTTTCCTTATGTCGGATCCAATGGTGCATCAACCTTCAGTTCCACTATATAAAATATCGTTGCCTTCCTTTTCATATTAATGATTACCTGATTTTCAAAGGCCCATTCTAAACCCATTAGTGTTGGATATGGCTGACTCTCATCCACAATATAGGTGAATTTGAAATTTGCTACACTGTGCAACCCATCTATATTCAAAAGTACTCCTGCCAATCATCCAATCGAGACTATATTTTTTTGGTTTTCCAACCTTAACTGAACAAGAGACCAAGTCAACTTAGGTTTCCCCATCAATTCCCATGTCTACTTTGGTAATACGTTAACATCATAACCCAAGTCTAAAATAACATTATCCACATTATATTCTCCAATCTGTTCACTTAATCTGAATTCTCCTTTGGTCTTCTTTTTATGCAGTACCTGATTCACTACCCTATTTGTGGTAGGAATTTCCCTTTCTTGCACAGAATGATCAAACAGTTCACATAATTCATTTAGTGCAATTTCATATTTCATCAATTCTATACAACTTCTCAGAAACTCTCTTAGAGTACTTACCTTCTCAAGTTTCTTCTCTATTTTATTACGATTACAAAAAGGAGGTGCAGAAGATGTTGAGGCTACCCAATCCAGTCCTAGTATCTCTTTTCTTTCCCTTTGATACATCTCCTTTTCTTGATGAGGGTCAAATATGGACATAGGTCCTGCTGATTTCCTCACCCATTTCTCAACCCTCTTTCCTCCATTCGTTGCATCAACCCATGTTGATCCAGATTTATTAATGGAATGAAATGGAATACAGATGTATATAAAATAAATAAGCATAGATACAGTAAAAATTGACTTCTATTAATAAACAAAATATGTTGAAACTATAAATATGTAGATTAAAGAAAACTTGCTCGAATGGTGGAAACTTATCTCTAAGAAGAGATGTGATGACTACGATCATTCGCAAGAAGATGGTTAGAATGAGGCTCCAAATTCCTTTTTAACATAAATCATAAATGGGAAAAACCTAAACATACAAAAAAATAATCCTAGGAGATGAAGTGCCAAAAGTCATGTGGGCCCCGATGGGGTAAGTTGGTACATCAACTTCTCGGGGTTGTAACTTTTGCATATGATCTTCGTTTTAGGTGAATGATAGGTCATTGGAAAGAAATATCCAAGGAATACACATTTTTCTATAACAATATAGATAAATACTAAAGTGTGACTATGCTGCACCCCAAAAAAAATGTTTAGTGCCTCAAAATGGCCCCGAACGTTTAGTACCCGAAAAACTAGGAAAAAACTGCCAAAATGAAAATTGTTCTTTGAGCAAGTGGAATAGGTGGGTGGCCATCGATATCCATCTATATAAGTCCTCCATCCTTATGAATAAATTGTATCCATTGTGTTGAGTTTCCCCATCATATGGGGAAACTTCTACTGAACTTGGCCCCGAGTGAGCCACTTTCCTTGGTGGAAGAGCTGCCCTGCTTTGACAACTTGATAAAGTTGGATCCTCTATTGTCGAGTTCCATTAATATGAGTATCCTTGATATAATGAATGGATTCCTATTCCAGTCAGTCAGGGTTGATCTCTACCAGTATCAACTACTTTGTGATCTCTGATGTTTCCAATAATTGTGGAGAGTATGGCCGAAGGAGGTCCACATTGAACATAGGGTACAAACCAAGGAATTGGGGAATACTTAGCTCAAACATATTTTCACCCACAACCTTGGTTATGGTATAAGGTCCATAAAAATGTGGTTGAATATTTCGATGGGGTCCTATAAGGTGTTGTTTCTACAAATGCAACTAGACCTTGTCTCCCACCTAAAAATTGTGTGACACCCGGTGTTGATCATGGAATTGTTTGTACTTAGCATTGGATTTATGTAAAATATCATGGAAATGTTATAATATGTGCTAAATGTATTCAATAAAATTGGTGGTTTTATCGGCCTCATATTTAGCATGGGATGATTGTATCTATGTGGATGCAAGGGGTAGTGAGACATCAATGGGGCCCAATGGTTGCAATCCCAAACCCAGCTGAAAGGGACTATGTTCGATTGAGCTATGAAGGGATCTATTGTAGCTATGTTGAACATAACAAAGACTCTCATCCCATGTGCACATATGTTTTGATTTTTACATGCACAAGATATGCGTGATCATCTATTGACGATATTTTTTTGGCCATCAATTTGGGGGTGGAAGGAAGTGGATTTGGTGAACTTGGTGTCCAACAATGACTAGAATGTTCTAAGGAAACTTATGTCCAGATATGATATGATGGTCTATGGTATCCCGAAGTGTACCCACACCCATTAAAATAAGAGTTTGGTAGTGGCCTCCGCTGTGATATTCTTCTTGCAGGTTGTGAGGGTGGCCATCTTAGAAAATTGATCAACCACCACAAAAACATAGTCATTTAACTACTTGGTTGAAGGAAGTCATGACATGTAGTCCAATGATATGGATTCCCATGTCCTATCAAGAGTAAGAAAAGGGGTTTACAGGACTTGCTTATTAGTGGTTGGTTTGGAAATGGTGTAGTAAATGTAGGACCTGATATACTTGTTGATGTCCTGTCAAAGTTTCGACTAGTATAAATGATTTTATAGTACTACAATGGTCTTTTCCATGAAAAAATGTCCTACCATCCGACTAGAGTGAGCTTCCCAAATCAGCTTCACACGCTCGTTGGAAGGAACACAGAGGTGGCCCATATGGAATAACATTCCATCCTGCATATGAAATTATATGACAATCACACTTGTGTCTAGAATCTAATAAGTGGTAGAGAAGTCAACATCGCTCTTATAGAATTGGGCCCACTTGGATGCCTTATGGACACAGTAGTGGAGAACCATGGTTAAGGATGCAACTCAAGGTCGAATAAGGTAGTCAGCTACATGATTGGTGATCAATATCTTATATTTGATGTTGATATGGAACTTTTTCAAGTATGTCGACCACTTTTTATGGAGATCGTTCTATAATTTACCTTGTGTCTCCATGAACTGTAGAGGCTTGTTACCAGTGTGGATGATTGTTTCCTTCTAGAAAATTTAGTGCTTCCATCGTTGACAGGCCTGTATGATGGAATACATTTATTTTTCATATGTGGGCTACCTACGGATGGCATCTTATAGTGTCTCACTATGATATGTCGTTGGATGACCATGTTGAGTGAGGAATACACGCATGACATAATCTGAAGCATCGATCTCAATCTCAAAAGGTTGTTGCATATAGGGTAAGGAAAATACTAGAGATGAAGACAAGCAATGCTTCAAATCATTGAATTCTTGTTTTTGTGACTTTCCCCACTTGGAATTTTCCTTTCCACCACCTTTGGTCACATGCAATATGGGAGAATATGAACATGAAACTGCGATAGAAGTTGGCAATTACTAAGAAACTTTGAAGCTCGATTAGTGTGGTCGAGGCTGGCCAATCATGAATGACTTCGATGTTGGATGGATTCACATGCATACCATGTTCATAAACAATGTAGCCTAGTTAGTGGACCATGTTCATACCAAAGGAGCATTTTTCCAAGTTAGCATATAGCCTATGTTGTCACAGAGTGTGAAGGACATGCTATAAATGCTGCAAGTGTTCTTCCCAATTCTTGTTGAATATGAGGATGTCATGTAGATATACCACCACAAAGGAATTGGTGAATGGACCTAATATATCATCCATCAATCTCATGAAATTTGTTGGAGCATTTTTTAAACCAAACGACATGGATAGCCATTCAAAAATACCTTCTTTGGAATTGAAAGCAATCTTCCATACATCAATTTGTTCTATTGGTACCTCTTGGTAGCCAGACATCAGGTCAATAATGTTTAAAAACATAGCTCCCTTGAGTTGGTCAAGAAGGTTTTCAATTGGGGAATTGGGTACCAGTTCCAGACTGTTATTTTGTTTAGGTCCCTGTAATCAATGCAGAGTTGTAAAGTACCATATTTCTTATGTACGAGTATAATTGTGCTCCTGAAAGGTGAGGAGTTGGGTCATATGTGCCACTTTTGAAGAAGATCTTAGATCTATCATTTAATTTCCTCATTTTCCATTAGAGAGTGATGATACACTGGCCCATTGGGTAGAGGTGCACCAGGGGTTAGATAGATTGAATGCTTGACCTTATAGTGTCATGACGCCCTGGTGGGTGAGGATAATATGTATTTATATTATTCCACTATCTTGTCCACTTGCTTCTGCTGCATGGAGAGGCCTTGAGAAGATTCCATGGATGTGGCTGCAACCTTGTGTTTAGTTTGAGAGAGAATCATGAAGAAGACAAATTTATCGTTCTGGGAAATGACCTTCCTGCATATCTTAGTAGAGATAAAAAAAATAGTGGTAGTTGGAGCTACCTCTGGTATCCTGTACAATTTTCTACCCAACGTAATAATAACATTGTGAGGTATAGAATCATATACACAATGTTATTTCCACAAATATGGTTGTCCTAAAATAACATGAAAAACTTCAAGGGGGGGAATATCACAAAATACGTCATCCTCGAAGGGATTAATGTTGTAAGAAAAACAACATTGTTGGCTAATGCGAAGGTCTCTTACTTACCCGATGGTGTAGGGTTGTGGGTTTGGTCTCATCGGTAGGTTCAATATATTTACTGCATGTATTGATATCAGGTTCTTTTTACTTCCGCTATTGACAATGAAACACAGTGGAGCACCCTTCACCCAAATATGCAAGTGAAAAAGGCATTCACCTTCCTTTAGTTCTCTTGACCGAACCTTGGTGGTAGCGACAATGGAACTAGGTTCTACATCAATGATCTTATTCCCTTTGTCTGGATATGATTCAAAGTCAGAAGCTACTTTTGACTTTGAGGATTTCATCTCAGCCACCAATGACTACTTCTAGCAACATTCATCAGTGTTATGCCATGGGATTTTATGGAATTCACATCACTTCCTAGTGTCTTTCTTCATCTTCTCATTACCCTTCTTTTTTTACGGCTTGGAATGGTTGTCCTGAGGGGGTCCATCCTTTATCTATTCTTTTCTCTATGGGTTGGGGCCACCTTTTCCCTACTTCTGCTGTGAGGAATTTGCAGCTCCAAACTCTCGCTTCTTCTGTTTAAATATTTTATCGATTTTGACAACATATCAATATGTCCCACAGAGTGACGATATGTATAGAAACTCCATTTTTGTTTGGATGTATCTATGCATAGAGTCATGACACTTGAGCTCCATATGTTATTCATATTCCTTAATACCCATCTTGGTGTGAAATATATGGAAGATATTTGTGAAATATGGTATTGTATGGTCCCTTTCCCATCACAGTGTGGTCCATCTCGTATACTAGTCATCATAGCTTCCAATAGGGTAGTATTGTTCCTTAATAATATCCCTAAAAAAACACCGAGTGGGGGAGACCACAAATATTGTATATTCCTCAGTGGCCCTTTTCTCATAGTAAGTTTCCCACCAATCCTTGACATGGGAGACAACCTTAAGGAGCACAAAGGTAATATTTTCTCTATAAAAAACATTATGGAATGAAAAATACCCTTCTATTATATTCAACCATTTATCTATAGCATCTACATCTATCTAGCCTTCAAATAAGGGGATATCAAAACTGAATTGTACTTTGAAGGGGGTGATGTGGCCTCTTAATGAATATGCATCACCTATTGGAAGCCTTCAAAGGATACGTGCAAATTTATCCATCATCACATTCCTTTGTCACACGAGGGACTCCTCGAGCAACAGTTTAAAAGTATATCCTGCTCCATCATCTCTCTTTTATTCCACCATGGGAGGCCTTCGTTTATAGGTAGGGCCGGTATTGCAAGGCCTCAACCACTTTGAATCCCAAACCCTTGTACCTTGACCTCATCGGGGACATGCAAAGAGAAAAAAATAAAGAGCAGACTGCTCTGATACCACTAATCCATATTTATTAATGGAATTAAATGGAATACAGATGTATAACAAATAAATACACAAAGATACAATAAAACTTGAATTCTATTAATAAAGCAAATATGATGAAACTGTAAATATGAAAACTGAAACAAACTTGCTCGAATGGTGGCAACTTGTCTCTGAGAAAAAATGTGACAGCTGTTACACGTCAAAATTACTCACTTTGATAGTATCGCAAGTATCGTCATTACAAGGTTCGCAAGTGTCGCTTTTTGCTCACAAGTGTTAAAGAAAGCATACTGCCATGATGCCCATGTCGTGCCTGTAAAGGACATCAAGAGGACACTTGGCACATGTCAAACACTTGATTTGAAATAGGAGGAAAGGTTAACTGGGCTCATGAACCTTTTGCCATCTGAAAGCACCTCAAAAACTGAGTTTTTGGAGGGGAGCGCTCCCCTATACCTCTTCTGGGAGTGCTGGTGCTCTCCCTTACACTGTCTGGGAGTGTTATAAAGCTCTTTGGCCCTTCTGCAGGAGAGCTCCTACCCTCAGGAGCGCTGACGCTCCCCTAAAGCCTACTAGGGAGCGCTATAGTGCTCTGATGGCCCTTTTGAGGGAGCGCTACCTATTTTAGGCAGCAGTTGAGTTGTTGAGATGAACGGGGGAAGGATCTTCACATTCTTCGAAGGAAATTGAGCTCGAATCCTTAGTCCAACCATGTTCTTAGGGAATATCATCAACTGAAGGAGGAAAATCCTCAACTTCCCTAAGGATATCTCAAGTGGTTAAAGCCTCTCCAAGGCTATATAAGCAAGATTTATCATGGTGAAAGGGGACTGGAAAGGGAGAATCACACCAAACTTATGATCTTATAAGTGGTGCTGGAACAAAGATATTTTGGAGGCAAGAGACCTATGATCTCATAGGGAGCAATCAGTGAAGCTATCATCATTCGGATCGTGGATCTTTTGAGCAAGGGGTAGACAAGGAGGATTTGACGAAATTGCTGCAATCCATCTACGGCTGTAAGCAATGTTTTGTCCTCATTAATATAATTTACTTGGCCTGTTTCTTTCTAATTCATGTTCAATATCACATGAATTTGTCTCTTTAGTAGATAGATCTATTTCGGACTAATCTTGATAGAGTAGGAAGTGGTCGTACTTTGTTTGTCTACATGGCTTATCGAAGAGCGAAAGATTGGAGCTCAACTCGGAGCGTGCATGGACAAACACTGGTAAAATGTACTTCTTTTCTCCTTCCTCCTCACACACTAATCCACCTAGATATAAAAGGAAGTCAGTGACCATGATAATCTCTTTCTGTCTTAGAGTTAAGAGTCTAGCTCTTTGAGGTGATCCACCTGTCCGCAGGGAGATTTTCCTTCAACAACAACTACACTCATTTGCAAGAATATGGTTACAAAGAGTCTCCAATGGCCTTTTTAAAATAAAGCATAAATTGGAAATCCCTTAACATCCAAAAATCTAACCCTAGGAGATGAAGCACCAAAAGTAATGCGGGCCTCGATGTGGTAAGTTAGTACATCAACTTCCCGGGGTCGTAACATTTGTATACGATCTCTATTTTAGGCGCATGATATCTCGTTGGAAAAAATTATCCAAGGAACACACATGGTTTCATCACACTCTAGATAAAGTCTAAAGTTTTCAGATTTCTGTGGTGAGGAATTTCAAAATCATTTGCCGGAGAATCCACAGTTGGTGTCATTTTGTCATTAATGTTTCGAATCCGAATCGAGATTCATCATCAGGACTAATCTTTAATTAGAGAGCTTGTTGATATTAATCCATTAATAGTGTATATGTAGGACAATAAATAAGATAACCAAGTCGGCTATATGTACCCTAAATGGATTAAGATTAGCAAGCTCTCTAATTGATGATTAGTCTTGATGATGAATCCCGATTCGGATTCAAAACGTCGATGAAAAAATGACACCAACTATGGATTCTCCGGCAAATGATTTTGAAAGTCTAAAGTGTGACTATTCCACGCCCAAAAAATGTTTTTTAGGGCCTCAAAATGGTCTCGAAAGTTTAGGACCCGAAAAAATAGAAAAACAAAATACCAAAATGAAAATTGTTCTTTGATCCAGTGGAATAGGTGGGTGGCCACTGATATCCACTTAGATCTCCTGTTCTATATCCTCCATGCATTACACCTACTATTTTGGGTCCTTCATTGTGTTCCTCGACTGATATCTTCTATACATATAGATTTGGGTTCTGTTTCAAATTCCCTCCTTCCTGCCACTTCACAAGTAGTTGATAATCTTTTTTTGCATGTTGATCCAAGATATTTTCATCGATGTGACTTATTAAATAATTGTATTAAATGAGGATAAAATAAAGTGCACCATAAATAAAGAGTAACTCAATAATGAAGAGACACATGCATCAGATCTAAACCCAAAAAACTTGATAACGGAGTTCGTCCCTGGTGGACTACATCTCCGGGTCCCGATCTCAAATGGGTAGGCCTTTTTAGTAACTCATCAAAATAATTTGGAAAAATACATAACTATACCTCATTCTGGAGTTAAGCTGCAGAAGCTTTGCTCAGATCAAAAAAAAATAAACACCACTAAATTCCTGGCATCGAATTACCCAAAAATGACTCTCTCCATGCCTCGATATGAGTCTGGCCCTTTCAGGCCCTTGAGAAAATTCGTCTCAGCTTTCATGCCTGCACCTGCAATAAATTTATGGAAAACTTATTATTTTATGTTCCCTCTTCAATACAGACATGGACCCTGGTCTGACCCCCGAGCTCTGGCAAAAACCAATTCTTAAATAAAATTGGGGGTGGATTTACTGACAAGGTCGTTTGGCTTGTTGGTTGGTGGAGATATATTAAAGTGATTTGTTGGAGGAGGTTCTGGGGTTAAACCCGTAGACCTCCATTTTAATACATTGGGGCTATATATATATATATATATATATATATATATGTTTTTTTGCATCAGCCCATGATAACTTTGGAGTATGGTTTGTCATGGTAGATCTCGCCAGATATGGCGACAAATTGTGTTATATATTTGGCAGACTAGGGGGTTGGCGCCAACCAACCCCTTTTCCAATTTTGAATTTTAGTTGTTGGGAATCCTTGGGGATTTTATCGCTTCCACGTGGTAGCCCATGATTGGGCCATGTGGTGGCCATTCATTGGCCCATGTCACCTTACTACATGGACATACTGTTACCCATAAAAAATACTCACTTTGATAGTGTCGCAAGGGTCATCATTACAAGTGTTGCAAGTGTCGCATTTTGCTCACAAGTGTCACAAGTGTCAGGGAAGCACACTACCATGATGCCTATGTCATGCCTATAATGACATGAGAAGGACACTTGAAACACCTCAAACATTTGATTTGGAAGAGGAGAAATGAGTTAGCAGGCTTGCAAACCTTTTTCCATTTGAAAGCACCTAAAAAACTGAGCTTTTGAAGGAGAGCGCTCCCATATACCTCTTCTGGGAGCGCCGACGCTCCCCCTTACACTATCTGGGAGCATTATAAAGCTCCTCTGGCCCTTTTAAGGGAGTGCTATGGATTTTGAAAGTGTTGGCGCCCCCCTAAATCCTACTAGGGAGCGCTACAATGCTCTGATGGTCCTTTTGAGGGAGTGCTACCTATTCTGGGGAGTAGTTAAGTTGTTGAGATGAATGGGGGAAGGATCTTTTCAATCTTGGAAGGCAGTTGGATTCGAATCCCTAGTCCAGCTATGATATTAGGGAAGATCCTCAACTGAAGGAGGAAAATCCTCAACTTCCCCAAGGATATCTCAAGTGGTTAAAGCCTCTCCAAGGCTATATAAGCAATCTTTCTAATGGTGAAAGGGGACTGGAAAAGAAGAATCACACCAAACTTATGATCTCATAAGTGGTGCTGGAACAGGGGAAGAATTGCTAGCATGAAACCTATGATCTCATAGGAAACACACAGTCAACTAAAGGAGAAGTGATCAGTGAAGCTTCTATCATCCAGGCCGTGGATCTTTCGAGCAAGGGTTAGACAAAGGGGACTTGACGAAGATGTCGCATTTGCATCTACGATTGTAAGTACTGTTGTCGTTATTCTCATTAATATGACACACTTGGCCTGTTTCTTTCTAGTTTGTGTCTGATCTTACATAAACTTATCATTGATAGATAGATCTATTTTCAAGATAATATTGTAATGTCCCCCACCTCTTAGAGAGGTGATGAGGAGACTCAGTGGCCTGGGAACCCCCACTAGGTCATAGTCTCACACTGAAGGGGGGAAAGTGAAGAAGTTAAAAGTTATTTTTTTAAGTTGACTTAAGAAAGGGAAAGGATAAAGGAGTAATAGATAACTCAACAGAAGAATAGAAGATTAACCCTGGGAGTTATCCTAACTCAACAGAGAATTAGAAGGAAAAGTATAAGTAAGAGGCTGGGGTGCACCTATTACTCATTCTGGTTTTGGATTAGCATTTTATATTGCTCTTGAGAATTCAGTTTGGGGGTTTTGTTGTACAAACCCTTGGGAGCAACTCAGTGGTGAAATATCCACTCACCTTGTTCCACAGCTTGGTCTCGGGGATGAAAGACTCCTCCACACCATTCTAGTCTCAGGGCCAG